>LGRX02010494.1:58642-115436 GCA_001247695.2 Cymbomonas tetramitiformis | reverse complement strand
GCGCAGTGGCCAGGTCTATATAAGTGCAAGGCAGGGGCCAGGTTTATATGGTCACAAGGTTGTGGCCAGGTCACCCCTGAATCGAAATCAGCCCACGCCTTCAAATTCCGGCATCCCTCTGATTACATCCGCTCTGTAGAGAGATGGCGAGTGAACCGACTCAGCCCAAAGCAGGGTACTTTTTTTTTTGAAGCCCGCCATGCCACACTTTATGCTGTTACTCAAACATGGATACGAATGCTCAGGAGAAGTAGTCTGGAAATGGAGTACCTGGGAGGCCGGCGGTTGCAGAGCGCGTTGTGCCGACGTTATATGGATCTGCGGATATTGTGTACAATGCGGCTTTTGGGGAATTGTCTATTTGGTGTGATGCAATTGTGCTTGGAGCAGTGAGGGAGCGGCGGTGCGCGCTGCGGTGCATGAAGTTGAGCTGGTGGTGGGGGAAGCGTGCACGCTCCGTTCAGCTTTTCGGGGGTGCGGCGCGCAGTGGTATGGGGGAGTGGCATATGCAAAAGGCAGTGCTGACATTACCATAACGACCAGCAACATGCTGTCAAACACTGTAGAGGTAAATTAAACTCGGCCTGGTTGATCACTCACATTATTTCGCTTGTGTAGTTGGAATCATATGGACGTGAATGTGAGAGCGCTGCCCACATGTCATGGTAGCAGATAGGGGGCGCTCAAATTGTTGTCCCGTGCCATTTTCCGAATAAGGAGATCCATTGTGCGGTTTATGTCAGAGCAGGCATGGAGGTTGCGGGTTGCGGCGATGTGGCGGTTTGCGGCATCAAACCATCGCACAAATTATCGCATGAGACCGTATTCTTTATAGCCCCCATGCCACTGGGAGCTGCCCTATGGGAATGCAGAGCTCCGGCTATAAATACCGTCCACTATAAACGAGTCAAAACCTAGAACCCCCGGCTTCAATACAAACCCCTTAGCGCTAGAGACGGATCCCGGAGCTCGACCCCAGGCGCATGCTCTCTTTTGTGGAGCCCTCTCGGCCGGAAAAAAAGAGAAGGGCGGGACAGAAAAGGTGTGTGCTCGCACAAGACAGGTTGTCTTGAGTGACGACAATACGCAGTAGATCATGGCCGAACAGAAACCGTTGTGTATACGTTATAGTGCAGGTGCGCGGCGCACATATGTGCGCCGATTTCAGTATGACCGCGCTCACAGTGGTATATCGCACGCCGTAAAACCATACAAATCAACCATGAGATCAAGTGACGCATCGGCAAACACAGCGGGTTAACAATATTTAGTATCGTGGGTGTTTTGTGTGGTTTTACGATGTGCGATTTACCACCGTAAGCGCACCTGTACTGAAATCGGCGCACATATGTGGGCCGCGCACCTGCACTAGAGCATGCATTCGAATCCAGCTGCTAGATTGGTCCAACTAGCCGTTCAGGTTGTAATGAAACTAATATAGAATATGTATGCAAAGGGTGGTAAGAAACCAGCTGCTAGTACCATAACTCTTTACTCTCGATTTCTTAAGAACTGCTACTTATTGCAGGTGAGACTGTGCGTGGGGTTGAGAGGGTTTTGGGAAGGGGGCGTGGGGCACCGTGATGGGAGCACCGCGTTGTGCAGTTTTCTGGCGGTGTGGCAGCTGTGGGAGCAAATAGTGACAGCGATATCATCATCACTGGCAGCAATGTGGAATACAACAGTGCTTCTGATGTAAGGCTTCTCAATAGCACACTACGAGTACTGCCATTGGTGCAGTATGAGGACATGTGACACGCCTGATGCGAGGGATGTGGGGAGGAGCAAAATGCGCAGTGTGGAGGTGTGGCTTCTATATCAGAATCCCCAAATGGGAGCATCATCATGATCAACAACAACATTGCGGGAAACTCCGTGCCGAGCGAGGTGAGTTGTGACAGGGGGGGAGAGGTTATTAATGGCAACAGTGTGGGCTATTTCAGCACCTTGCATCTTCCTCAAGCGCAAGGCAGGGATGCCACACGCACATGCGCAACCTGTGATACAAGCCGGCGACTATGCAGTCCAGCGCAGCCTATGCCACAAGCCGGCTACTATGCAGTGCAGCGCAGCCTATGCCACAAGCCGGCTGCTATGCAGTGCAGCGCAGCCTCATGATGTGATCAACTGGATACACGATTAGGCACACGGAGATTCGCGAGAGTGGGGAGGCTGATGAGGGTGATAACGGGAATGGTGCTTGTGTGGGCGGGTTGCAATGTATAGTCTTATTATGCAAAGGGTGGCGGAGTGGCGTGTGCATACCACAGTGGTAACATCATGACTGGTTGCAATATGACACGTAACACTATTGTAATGCCCCACCCCCCTTCCCCCACATATAACCTTGTTGTAGTGTTCATGCAGACGACTGTCTCTTGTTCCTCTCTCGCGGGGTGCGTGCGTTTGTGTCAATGGGAGGCTGCGCGCGCCAACAACCGGATAACAGAGACCGATATATATATATATATACAACGTTGTATATATATATATGTGTGTGTTATAGTGTAGGTGCGCGACGCATATATGTGCGCCGTATTCAGTACAGGTGCGCCATGCGCACTTGTACTGGCATATTTACGCTGGTGCACCTGTACTGACCCCCCTTGGGAGAAAATCGCGCCTATGAGTGTAAGTGCGCCGATTCTAGACACGATTTCAGTACAGGTGCGCCGACGCATCTATTCTACCACACTCCCTCAGTAAAGGTTCGCCGACGCACCTATACTAGATAGACCCCCCCCCTTAGAAAAAAGCAGATCCTACAAAGGCAGTATGAAGTAAGAGGAGATCTATTGTCTTTTGGGCACTTTCTCCTCATTGGACACACCTACCCCAACCATGCACACGCGAAGTCGTTCTGTTGCCTCTGCTGCCAATGTCGGAGGTTGGAAGAGAATCGCCCGGACGTGCCTCGAGGATGCTGAGGAGAAGTCCGTTCAACTCCGCCCGGGATTACTTCGGAGTGCGCGTACCTTTGGTTGACATCCACGAACCGTCTGGACGATACGTTTGTGTATGGTGTCATCTGTGGCTCGCATGAGATCATGTATAGAGTGCGGTGCAGTCTAGGGCCTCTGAACACGTGCTAGCCAGCAGCACGAAGCTTGAGAACATGCACGAGGCAGCCGTTTGTCATACATGATAACATATCGGCACACACCAAAATATGCTATTATTGTATTCGGTACATCAATATCTGCAAGGTTATAGTATCCTGATATCACATCTTGCAACCATGATGGATGATGCAGAGCCAACCATATACAACCATATATGATAGGCGCAATTTCCTCCCAGGGGGGTTCAGTACAGGTGCGCCGGCGCAGATATACGAGTGCAAGTGCGCATGGCGCACTTATACTGAATACGGTGCACATGAGTGCGCCGCGTACCTACACTATAATATATGTATATATATATATACTTGCATGGTCGATCTCAAGTTCTCCACTAGGCCATGTGGCCTAGACGTGGCCATCGACCATCATCGACCATCATTGGCCATATACCACAATTTAGTTGATTTTCAAGTTTCCACTTTGCACTTTCGACTTCATGTCGATGAATGAGATGCATGACTGTCAATGTGCATGTCTTCATTTGTGGGGCGGCACGACTCTGTGCGTTTCGATTCCGCATCCTCAACCGATTCTCGTTTGGTATTCTACGTACGAGTGAAAGGGAGAGGGTGAGAGGGCGATAGGGGGGATGCGGGTCGTTGTGCTGGCCACGGATCGGCATGATGCGCAGGCTGCTGGGGGCGGAGCTGTGGCACGCGCATTCTGGAGCCGAGACGTCACCATCACTAGCAGCAACGTGCTAAACAACACTGCTTCGTCGGTATGATGCACATGCAATGCCTGGGAATGAGCGCTCCCAAGTGCCCGCACGCTCCTTGCACTGCAAACTCTTGGATTGGCACCACTCCCCTCGTAGTCAGTGTCTGCCTCAGCGGGGCAGCTGAAGCAGCGCGAAGGCGTCGGCCGTCCCCACAGCTTCCTTGGAGTGCAGCGGTACCAGGCAAACGTGCTCGGTGGCGTGCTCGCCTAACACCATGTATAGCATACGTGTAGTCGGCTTCGGCTTCGCGTTGCGTCCGGGCTCGTCTTCGAACGGGCTCTCACATGTGAGGCGGTGCATGGGCATGGGGGGGTACTGGGAGGGGTGTGGGGCATCACGCCCGTGTAATGCACAGGGATCTGGAGGTGTCGTGTCGATGGAGGACAGCTGGAACGTCACCATTTCTGGCAGTAACGTGATGTACAACTATGCGGATGTGAGCCGACTTGAATCCACCGTTGCGTAGATGAGGGGAGGGAGCATCCTGGGCACCATTCAGCTCAGCGTGTTTCTGCGTCACACGGGGCACGTGGTATTCATTGCAAAACAACGCCGAGGATCCGCTGACACATAACCTTTGCAAGGGACGCTGTGAGCTATTCTCAAGAGATTGCAATGTCACTGCTTGCCGAAGCTTTACAGTTTCAAGGACAGTGTGAGACGGGAAGGGCCCACGAGATGATGTTGACCAAGATGAGCATAAGCAGTGCAACAGTGAGACACTCTTTGCGCCGCATACAACTGCGGGGCGCTTGTTCTTTGAGCTGCCGGAGGGGACTGGAGGAGTGTCTAGATGCGGCACGATGTTTGATCAAGACACGGTGCTTGGGTGGGCAAAATGGGCAGGGTTATGGGAGTGTGGTAGATTCTGCTTCCAGTGGCTGCATCACCATCATTGGCAGTCACGCGGAGCAAAACAAGGTGAGAATGCTAAATGCGACATGTCCCATCGCGGTGCAATTTCATGCGGTTGGTTGAGCTCCCGAGTTCCAACGATGCGCACGAAAGGGCACGGCCCTACTTGTCATGTTTCTATGAATTATTTATCTAGTAACGTGAACCGTTGCTGCGCGGTCTCCTAGAACTGGGATGCCCACGCCCACGTGCCCACCATAGGGCTCATTTCGGAAGCGGGGCGCATATTTTAGGGTGTTGCTAATGCCAACGCTGACTTGTAAAAAGCGTGCCAGAAGGACCCAATTGAAAACGGTCGAGTCAAATCAGCACACCAGCCGATGGCTCCCTATCCTCAACCCTACTTCAGCACATCTTTAAATCGGCCACATCTTTCGATCTAGAAACCAACAACCTTCTGGCACAGTTTTAGCGCGAGCATAACATTGATTAGTATCCACCACCTGCTTATAGGGCGTGCGGGCATGCCGAACAAAGGTGGTGTGGGGGGTTCGGGAGGGGTTGGGAGGGGTACGGATATGATTCTCCGGTCTTCGTCTCCATAGAGGTGATACTTGTGAGCTCATGAGGATCGGAGGATGTTGAGAGGGAGGGGGCTTGTGGTAGGGTGTCGGCGTGGCGCGAGGTTACGACATTCTCGACATTACCATTACAGACACCACCGCGGTGAGGAATAGTGCTGAGAAGGTGGGATACAAATCTTCCAATTGCTTGGGAATCGTTCAAGTAGCGGTGGTCATTATAATGGCAGAATAAGCATGTGCCATGCGATACACATGCACACTACTACGCCTGCGGTAGAGGCGCGGGGCATACTGATACACGTGTAACAACTAGAAGATGCCGCATGTGCGCAACTCACGGTGTCGACTGTGCTGATGTCACCACCGGCCATTTGTCAGAAATCCAGGGCAGGTCAACACAATCGCCGGCATCAGCTAGGTTAGGAGCAGTTATAGCGAATCCCCCAGTAATGTTTCTCACTCTGCTTGCTACCACGGGTGGCGGAACATCGCTGCCTTGCGAATGGGAAGCTGACCTATCATTCTCTAGGGGTAGAAACCCGAGGAGACTCGGCCGTTTCTTTTCCGCTCGCTGACTTATCATTCTCTAGGGGTAGAAACCCGAGGAGACTCGGCCGGTTCTTTTCCCGCTCGCTGCCCTCTCACATTCTCTAGGGGTAGAAACCCGGAGACTCGGCGGTTCTTTTCCGGCTCGCTTTGCCCTCTCATTCTCTAGGGGTAGAAGCCAGAGGGCTTCGGCAGGATCTTTTCCGCTCGATGCCCTCTCAGTCTCTAGGGGTAGAAACCCGAGAGACTCGGCCTTGATTCTTCTCCGCTCGCTGCCCTCTCATTCTCTAGGGGTAGAAACCGAGGAGACTCGGCCGGTTCTTCTCCCGCTTCGCTGCCCTCTCATTCTCTAGGGGTAGAAACCCGAGGAGACTCGGCCGGTTCTTTTCCGCTCAGATGCCCTCTCATTCTCTAGGGGTAGAAACCCGAGGAGACTCGGCCGGTTCTTCTCCGCTCGCTCCCCTCTCATTCTCTAGGGGTAGAAACCCGAGGAGACTCGGCTGGTTCTTCTCCGCTCGCTGCCCTCTCTTGATTGTGGACGGTTGTGTAAATAATAAAACTTGTAGTCGATTTTAAGTCTATTTTGTAAACGCCACCACTGAGTGACATCAGCAAGTGGACATGCAGATAGTAGCAAGAGTTTTGGTTGCGCGTGTCAAGGAGTACTTATTCGGCATGGCCATTCAGGATTTTGCCACTGATTTGACAACTTGCCAGCCTGGTGGGCTTCATCTTCAGGCATTGCGCCCAGGCCCTGTTGAAGATGATCAGTCACTCCTCAGGGCCCTGACAGGTTTCAATCTGAAGGTTTTCGAGTTCCCTTAATGCCACCCCTCACAGTTTCAATCTGAAGGTTTCGAGGTTCCCATAATGCCACCCCTCTCATTTCAATCTGAAGATTTTGAGGTTCCCATAATGCCACCCCTCTCAGTTTCAATCTGAAGGTTTTCGGGTTCCCATAATGCCACCCCCCCTCAGTTTCAGTCTGAAGGTTTCGAAGTTCCTATAATGCCACCCCCTCAGTTTCAATCTGGAAGGTTTTCGAGGTTGCCATAATGCCACCCCTCTCATTTTCTGGAAGGTTTTCGAGGTTCCCATAATGCCACCCTCTCAGTTTCAATCTGAAGGTTTCGAGTTTCCATGATGCCACCCCTCTCAGTTTCGATCTGAAGGTTTTCGAGGTTCCCATAATGCCACCCCAGAAATTATATTTTATCTGGCGTGAAGAGAAGGAGGAGATCCGTCGATCTAAGAGTGCAAATAACCGTGTACTCAAACCAAAACATTATATTAAGTGTCACCCGCAGTGACACAGACATGGCCGTGTGTCGTTGTGGGGAGCACTTAGGTGCCCGCATGTTTCCTTTTTGACATGGGGTGTCCATGCTGTGTGGTGTGACTGCATTCATGACATAACCATGGACCAACAGGTCCCATCCATCGACCGGGAGCCACTGGGGGGCATGCCAGCAGGGTCCGCTTACTCCGTTACCCAGAGACCAACAATTGTTGGGCGATGATCGGTCACATCGTTTCATCTTTCCATGCTGCTTTGCATCAGGGTTGGGAACATGTATGAGTTTGTGGTATCTTGTCACGGCCCCGCCCTGCTCCTGATTTGCTTCTCACATCCACTGGGATGATGGTGGGCTGGCTTTTGTTGGCCGATCTCATGCCGTTCAGTGTGTCGTTGTGCCTCTGGGAGTGACAGTGTGACATGATCGGATTGTATGACTGTGGTGTAACCAGTAATGAAAAGAACAAAGAAAAAAAACACGCGCTTTGGACCAGTAATGACACTGACATGATCGTGTGAACTGATCAGAATTACACGGTCAGTGTCAACATTATACGGCACAGGTTACTCTATAAGCCAGTCTCACTCATTTGGAATGATTGTTATTACATGGCCTATCCGCCGGGAATACAATGTGTTTGATACGGTTGATGTATTATATGACGAAATGTGTTGTTTCAATTAAACGAGATATGTGAATCTTTCTGAGTGTGCGAGGGGCTCCAGGGCACCCTTAGCATCCTTCACACAGAAGAGGGGGCATCAAGCCGGAGGCCCGGCCCGTCGCACACCCATTCCAGGCGCCTGGCCGGGGAGATGGGGGAATCTGGCACATGACGAAGGCAGAGGAAGTAGCACCTTTCCCCTGCCTGGATGGTCTTATCGTGGCGCACACGGACATCTCAATATGGCACCCATCGTTGGATGCCCCTGCCATCTCCCAAGACAACCCCCCTAGGTTCGGCCTGCACCACGGCGAAAGTGATGTTAGACCTGCCGAGAGTGACTTTGGTGCTTCCAAGGTTCTTCTTTTTTCCACCGACACGTTGTCCTTCCTGAAGAAGGCGGAGAAGGCAAAGTCCAGGGCTGCAAAGACCACCGTCTCGTTGAAGTCATTGATGAAGAGGACCTTGGCCATCTTGAGAGTCTGCTTCATCTCCATGGGCATCGTATGCTGGGAGGGGGTGTCCAAGCTCTGAGCGCAACCACGGAGGGAAACATAAACCTTCCATCGCTCCCGATTTTTTTTTTCAAGGATTTTAAAAGCGCGTTTTTTTTTAAGATCCAGACCAACCCAAGCTGGAAGTGGAGGGCACGAGCTCCAGAAGGGTACTGCTTTGCCGTGGCCGGCTTCACCAGCCTGTCCTCGACCATGTACACCACCCAAGCTGCCAAGGCACCATCCTCCGCCGGCAACATCTTGGCCAGGAAATCTTGATTTCGCCCAGAAATGCAGAAGGAGACAAAACTCCTTATGCTTGTGGAGTACCCGGTCTGGTTGTTCGGGGCCAAAGCACCCAACGGATGGTTTGCAACCTTCTCCTCGATGGTTGCCTTCTCCACATATGCTCACCCCGTGTCTCTGGTGAGCCGGCTGTCAGTCCACGATATTGAGGACGGAGGGCAGTGGACAACACGCACAGGACAGTCAATGTCCCCCAGTAGGCCCAGCCCCTTCCCGACAAGGAAGGGACCGCGAAGAGAGTGCGGGTCTGCCCAAAACCTCTCTCGAAACTCTCCGAGTTTCCCACAAGAGAGGAGATCGGGCCAAATGTTTTCCGTGGAGGAAATGTATGTGAGCAGCAGACGAATGGCATACTGCACACATACGAGGAAAATCTCACGGAGGAGGGGAATGTAAGGGCCATGCCCCCACCAGCTGTCAAGCTGGTGGGGGGCTTCAAACTTTCAAAAACCAATCAGCTCAGCCAAAAGGCAAAAAACAGTGTTGTGCACCGGTGGGCCAAAGACGTAAAGAGTAATTCATATTCCGGTTTCCCAGAGTAGCTAAGTACGCCCACGGCTCTGTCCCATCGAGGCCGGCTCAATTTGGGAATAGCCTCAGGCTATTTTCTATATCGGGAACGGCTGCAAACGCCTTCGGCTGTCACCAAGTCGGAGAATTACCAGGTGTGACGAGAGACCCTACCAGAATCGTCAAGTGTCGGATTCAGGCAGGAGACAATCCCAATTAAATTCCACAGTGAATTTCCAGGGGGGGGGGTTGACAGTGCACTCCTACGAATAACCAAAAAGAAGAAGAAGAAGAAGAAACCATGCCCTTCGGGCGTATGAGTATATTAATTTCCCGGCTACTCTGGGCCGGACCGCCACGAGTGGCGGTCCTTGTGGGCTTATTTATACTGGGTGGTTTCCATCCATTTCCTCATCTTTCTTTTCCTGTCTGAGTTTCCTGTAGAGTTGGTAGGCGCTGTGCGCATAGTCGATCGTTAGGTCGTGTATTCTTCGTAGTGCTTGGGTGGCCTCTTTTTTGTTTAGTCCCAATTGCTCCAGAATCTTCTGGTTGTGTTTGTACACTGTGTGACACACTCCTACGAATAACCATAATTATATTGCCAATAGTTATGGACCGATTGAAGTGGCACCTATGGGGCTGAATGGGTTCTGGGAGGGGCGAGGGGCACTGTATTTTGTGGGGGCGATGCGCAGTATTATGGTCCGGTGGTGTATATAGATTATTCTCCAAATGGCCACGTCAACCTCACTGACATCGTGATGTCGCATAACACGGCGTTCGTAAGCACATCTTGTCTCACGTGTGTTTGGATGCAGTTGCATGTGCTCCTCATTTGCGGTGGCCAAATTCAATGGCAGGGCCGGTGTACGCATAACACCAGAGAGGCGAATATATCTAAACTTGACATGCGCGGGTTGATCGTCCATCAAAGCCTGAGCGTGTCATGCACGGAAGGGGCAAGGGACCATGCCGATGCCATCTACCCGGGATTTCCAACTATGGAGTGTGAGGTATTTTGTAGCGGTGTTTGCACTCGAAAGGCAGCGCTTTGCAAAGTTGTGCGGATGGGTTTTGGGCTTTCCGACGCCATAGACCCCTCTTTCCAGCATACGTGGCATGCTTTCAAAGATGTCCATCTTCCTTCCGTATCATGTTGTACCTCCCGTTGGAATTGTTGAACACCGTCGAACCAGAGATGCTCGCCGACGTCAACGGGTTTTGACCTCCACACACCGTCGGATCGAAACCATTTTGTTAGCCGATGATCATACCAACTCGCATCTAGAACTCGCAGGGGACAAAGAACTGACTCGCACGGCCTCGTCATCCTTTCTGGCATCATGTGTGCACACGTGGTGAAAGGAAGGAGCACGCGCCGCAAGCTTGACCGATCCCGCAAACATGACAGAGATTAATGCACCACCCAACGTCGACTATCGCTTTCATCCGATATCCCCACATATATGTCGGGTCATCATGTCATAAATTATTCTCTGGGATAAGGGTGTCACATAAATTCTTGCAGTATAGGGGTTTCAGGGTTTTCCATTGTTGTGTGACTCGTGGTGTGGTAACATCATCGTGAGGCACACATGCCCACACGCAAGTTAAGGCAACGGCATCCACAGGAATGTGCGCCTTCATCTATCACAACATTGCATCGCATCCCTGTAGCACAACCTTGGAGCACAACCCTGTAACATTTTTTAAATTCAAGAAAGGATGGAACTGTCCATCGCTCAACCGGAGTATATGGCCAACAAGTGTAAGAACGCAAGAATGTGGGCGTGGTGCTTACACAGCAGCATGTGTGTAGTATGCTCTATTTCCCGGCAAGCCGGGCGGTGGTGCAAATGCAACGTCAAGGGCTCTTGGGAATGAGAGGATGCTGGGAGGGGTGCGTGGACACTGTGCTGGGGTGGAAGGGGCGCAATCGTTCAGAATGGTGGCGCGGTGTATGCCAGAGCTGCAGGCATCAGTATGCATAGATGCAGTATAAAACGAAACGAAGCTATTGATGTGAGCCCCACCCGATTTCAACCTAATTCGTTGCACCATTTCGGCTCTACAGTATTGGATAAAGTGCTTCCAAATTGTCATGCCCCCCCCCAAATATGGATTTTGCCTATCGCAGGCAGACCCAGTCGAGGCAATGTCCACTCACATCCATCCTTGCATATCCCATTCCTATTCTACTTTATATCTGGTGTATATCAGATGTTGATATGATCACGCAGTCAACGCGTCCCAATCCACCCTCAAGCCTGCATCCATCGCCTTTCGCATGTAGGCTGGGGCTCTGCGAGGGGTTATGCTTAAATTGCAACGTGAGAGGAATTTATATGGTTTGGCATCCAATTAAGAGCACGGTGACCTGTGACACGTCGACACCGTAGAAGTGGCAATGGCAATTTGAAAACTGTGGCAATGGAAATATTGGCCACGAACTGCCAAGGCCTCAACTCTGTTCCTTTTGCATTCACAAAAGTAACATCACGGAAAATGTCTGCTGAATACTTTGTGTGCGGCGCACTGCATTTTCACTCCATTAGTTTGTTTAGTGTTTGTTGTGTTTAGTACTTCACCTAGGTAGCATACCTTGATGCCTCGTGTGACAAGATCGAGAAAGACCCTGGACGGGAGACTCATTTGAAGACGAAGAGATCGAGAAAGACCCTGGACGGGAGACTCATTTGAAGACGAAGACGGCCCTGCTGTAGGATTTTGCTCCCTCCTCACCCACCCAAGAGGTCCAGTCCGAGACCGAGCCCAAGCCCGAGCCCAAGCCCGAGCCCGAGACCAGGCCCGAGTAAGCTAGCAATACCTGTAGATCAGAATGTGCTTGTCGAGCTTCTCAAATTACAGCAGCAGCAACAACAACGTGCAGAGATGATGAAAGATCACCACCAGGCTCAGCTGCTGCAGAACTCTATGATCACCACCAGGCTCAGCTGCTGCAGAACTCTATGATCAAGGCAGCAGCCGTCGATGCGGGGAGCTCTGCTGAGAAGAAAGGCAGCAGCCGTCGATGCGGGGAGCTCTGCTGAGAAGAAAGGCAACAGCCGTCGATGCGGGGAGCTCTGCTGAGAAGAAAGGCAGCAGCCGTCGATGCGGGGAGCTCTGCTGAGAAGAAAGGTGCTGAAGCGGAGATTGAATGACGCAATGTGCTGCCGTTCATTCCCGTTGACGAGGATACCCCTTTCCCTTATCGTCTGAAGATCTCGGACTCGAGGACGCCGCGGACATACCCGTTGAACGGATCTGAAATGTACAACGCACTTGGGAAGAAGACGGCATTATCAATGAAGTATGAGTATACCGTGTCCGCATCTGTTTTGGCTTTTGTGCACGACTCCCTCACATATGTGAAGGAGTCAGTAAATGGGTACGTGCCGAGAGTCATTTTGCAGGAGACTTTGTACAGAGCCGGCTTACCTTGCGGTACCGGCTGCGCGACTGTACCTTCGCAGGCTATTTTCTTGTTCTCGCCATTGAGCGGAGCTGGAGGGCGAAGGTGAAGCTGACACGGCAGTCCATTCACGACTTGGAATGGTGGCTCCGTTAGCCGGTGATGAGCCGGTGGAACGGTCGGAAATGTGGAGGAGTCCAAGGTGGGTAAAGTTGCACACGGATGCCTCCTACGTGCGTGGGGGGTGTCATGAATCGGAACAAAGAGGTGAGAGGCTTCTGGCCGGACAAGCTCCGGCATCTGCACATCACGCACCTCGAGCTCGGGGCGGTGTTCATGACGGTGACGTCCTTCATGCACACGCTGGAGGGCAAGGTGGTGCGGCTCTACTGTGACAAACGTCGAGGAACTCGGAGCTGATGCGGAGGATACGCAAGCAGTGACTGCTGCTGGACTTGCACGCCATCGAGTTGCAGGCGAGGACTTCTGCAGCGAGGCAAATGAATGGACAGACCGGCTATCCAGTGAGGATATCGACGACTGGAGACTCAACTGGCAGTGGTTTGAGTGGGCCGGCAACCACACGCCGTGGACCGCTTTGCCTCTGAAATATCGGCACAACTGCCGTGGTATTCCGCGTGGTGGTACGATCCCCGCTGCGAGGGGGTCAACAAACTTACTTACGACTGCCCAGGGGAGAGCACCTAGGTGAACCCCGGGCGGGGCCTCCTCGACGAGGTGGCCCAGAAAATCAGTGAGGAGAACGTGGTAGCCACCGTAGTGGTGACGTACCGGCCAGGGCTAGCTCAGGGGGCTGCAGCACCTGGCGGACGAGGTTGTCATCGTACCTCGCAGGAGGGACCTATGCGTGCCGAGCGGGTTGGGAGGCTACCAGTTGCTCGGGACCTCCGAGTGGGACGCGGTCATGTTCCGCATCCTGCCATCCCCGTGAGCAGCATCGCCGACGAGGAGCAACAACAATCAGGGAGTACACCGAGGGATGAAGTCGCACATGGGACGAGACTCAAGCACTGCTAGGAGCTGGACGACGCTTGGTGCACGGGTGGCGTACCGTAGAGCTGCACAACTGAAACTGGTCTGTTTATTTTAAACAGTGGTAATTTTCCGAATCCGACAGTCCATATACGATTCCAGAGATCAAAATGCGATGCATTCCTTTGTCGTTCCCCAGAAATCTCCTCGGACCTTCCGATGTTCCTGATCTAAAAACCTTGGACGGCTCAACTTTAGTTGGGCACCCCGAGCAGCGTACCGAGGGTTCCACGTTCAGAGAGCCATTCGGAGGGGGGAAAGCCAGATCGCCCCAGTGAGCCACGGCACAGGAGTCGCTGTGCTAGGACATGTGTACTGTGAGCTGAGCTTCCGGGTGCGGGTGTACCATCTCTCATCGGTGTGCCTCCTGCGGAAAGGTGCGATAACATAGCATGCGGTGCATCGAGATGACCGGGTATTGGGAGGGGTGGAGAGGTGCTGTGCTGGGGCGGGAGAGCCGAAATTCTCAGTCGGGTGGTGTCGCATATGTCGATTCAACTCCCGTCACCATCACTGACTGCGACATTTCTCAAAACAGCGCGGTGCGTAGGGGTGATTAATGGAGGCCCCGTGCGCATATTGAGCATGATCACTCTAGATGGAGGTGCATATTGTTCATTGGTGAGCATTGGCAGGCGGTGCCACGTAGGGTTCAACGGCTCAAGTATCCTGAAGCTGCACATACCAGCTGTTTGAGGGGGTAGGACTGCCCACGGATACGGAGACATCTGGAACCGACAATTCATAGCAGCATGCGGGGTGGACTGCATAATTAATCGGATGTTTCGGGGTAATGTGGTTGGGCGCAATGGAACATTGCATAGGGTGATGGCGGCGTTGTCTACTTAAGGGCTGACGAGCAGTATGATGGAAGTGGTTATGATGGAAGTATCACCATCACCAGCAGCAACATTACCCAAAACAGCGCACAGGTAGGGCAAAACACGCTCCGCATGGGTATGCTAGAGGTTGTTGAAGATGCCGACGCATATGCTGCATGTGCGGGCAAGTGCAGGGGGCGCCATTCGTGTGTGCATGTGTATACGGTCATCCTTTACTTCGTTCTGCCAACGCTGAGGTGTGAAAGTCGTCTGAAGTTATCCGCACGCGCCCTAATGAGTAAGTCAAGAGCCCCCCAGACTCAGGTATAGACAACCGATATGGTCAACGAATAGAGACAATCTGCGTTTGACGGAGCAGACGGAGAATCGCATAGCATGCTGTGTGACCCCGGCGAGTGAGCCAGGAACGAACCTCCCTGATTCCACTTCTTGTGTTGATAAAATTCAAACTGCCCAGCAGTGCCCGTCAGACTCTCTTCCCGAACCCACGAATGTGCCAAAGTCTTCCCGGGGAAATCCATTAGATTTTCAGGTATGTTCCTGAGTTGCTTGCTACAGTCCCTTATGTTGCTCTACCAGTCTCACCCCCTTCTTCTGCTCTTCCTCAGTCGCCTGCAAGCTGCCAGTCTCTAAGCAGCAGGGCTGGGGCAACAACGCGCTCGGCCGTGACAACTGAGCCCCATAAAACTGCTTACAGAGCAGGACCAACTATGACAACGCGCGTCCAGTCTGACCAGAGTCACTTCGGCTCTGGTGTACCTTCCCCACAACACGCGCATCTGAAGAGAGGGACTGTGGGCTATAAATAGAGCTCGATTCGCGGTCTCTAACACCTCTCTTGCTTACCCGATTTGCAGCGTCCCCGCTCACCCTTTCTGCAGCGGCCTCCGTCACCCCTCCGAGCTATCTGCAGCAGCCTCCGTCACCCCTCCGAGCGATCTGCAGCAGCCTCCCGTCACGCCTCCGAGCGATCTGCAGCAGCCTCCGTCACCCCTCGATCCATCTGCAGCAGCCTCGTCACCTCCGATCGATCTGCAGCAGCCTCCGTCACCCCTCCGATCAATCTGCAGAAGCCTCCGTCACCCTCCCGATCGATCTGCAGCCGCCTTGTCACCCCTCCGATCGATCTGCAGCAGCCTTTGTCACCCCTCCGAGCTATCTGCAGCCTCCGTCACCCCTCCGAGCGATCTGCAGCAGCCTTCGTCACCCCTCCGATCGATCTGCAGTAGCCCTTTGTTACCCCTCCGGCGATCTGCAGCAGCCTCCGTGACCCCTCGATTGATCTGCAGCAGCCTTTGCCCCCTCCGGAGCTATCTGCAGCAGCCTCCGTCACCCCTCCGAGCGATCTGCAGCAGCCTCCGTCACCCCTCCGATCGATCTGCAGCAGCCTCCGTCACCCTCCGGCGATCTGCAGCAGCCCCGTCACCCCTCCGACGATCTGCAGCAGCCGTCACCCCTCCGCCCGCGAGCTCTGCAGCAGCCTCCGTCACCCCTCGACTCTCTGCGGCAGCCTCCGTCACCCCTCGAGCGATCTGCAGCCTTCGTCACCCCTACGATCGATCTGCAGCAGCCTCCGTCACCCCTCCAAGCTATCGGCCTTGTCTTCGAGTCCTGTAGACAGTCACATGTGCGGCCATATGACGAGAGCGAATGTTTCTAGTGTGCTCCTTCCATCCCCTGTGCTTCACGCAACAAACCATGGGAGGCCGCTCTCGCTGGCAGATCACTCTCTGAGGTGCGCAGTGCTGTGCGGAGAGACCTGGACATGTACATGTGCAGCGGGCGCCCCCAATCAGATGCTGCCAACTGGAGCTAGGAGGGTGCAGCCCCATATGAGGCGGTCGTGAGTGTTGGAGGGTACTGGGTGCTGTGCTTGGGGCGAAAGGTCCTGGGTGGTGTGATGTATGTTGAGAATGGCGGAAACATCACGATCGCTGGCAGTGACATCTCACACAATATCGCATCGGTAAGTATGGCGCATGCAGCAGTGCAGCAGCGCGCGCGCGCCGTCGCAAGCGTTCATTTGTATCGGTAATGCAATTGGCGCGTACTCGATTCTGAAGCATTTTTATGAAGCCCAATGTGCGAGACCACTTTTTGGCGGTGCAAAAGCAGGAGAGGAATGCAACTGTTGGGCAAAAATCCAGTCTGACCTCCAGAGGTCCGGCTGCATTCTCCCGAACAGGAGAGTGCGGAAGGATCGAACTGCTCTGTTTGTCGGCAAACCAGCGATGGTGCTCAGATCTGTTTGCACCGATGGCACCGAACCGTTTTGCAGTCTCGCGACTGGCCCACGAGATGAGCAACCATGCGACCATGGGGGGTTCCTATTCAGTCTCGTCTCCTGAATACGCATGCTTGTATAGTGTGCAGCGCCCAAATGGTTGGAGTGAATTCGATAGGGAAGCAAGCAGGATGCAATGAGCAACCCAGAGATGCGGATGCAGACACATAATGCACCCGGTGAGGATGTCTAGGGTGCAGGGTGAGGGTGCGACCCATCACGCTATTCAGGTGCCGGGCACACGGAGCGCGACATGGCTGATGTCGTTGTTCAATGGTTTGCAGCTACGAGGGTGCCACCATGGGCGGCAGCTCGTGGGAGTGTGCGGTGAGAGGGACGCGAGGTGCTATGGTCAGAGCGGAGCGGAGGGGCGCACTGCGCAGGAGCATGGAGGCGTGGCGTATTTGACAGTGTACGGCAACTTGATCATCACCGACTGTAATGTGGCACACAACGAAGCCGGGGTAGGAATGCGACTGGACGCTCCCCGTGCTGTAGAAAGGGTTTGGCCATGTCGCTACAGATGGTCCCGCTGGGCATGTTGCTACAGATGGTCCCGCTGGGCATGTTGCTACAGATGGTCCGCGGGCTACAGATGGTTGGGCATGTTGCAGATGGTCCCGCTGGGCATGTCGCTACAGATGGTCCAGCTGGGCATGTTGCTACAGATGGTCCCGCTGGGCATGTCGCTACAGATGGTCCCGCTGGGCATGTTGCTACAGATGGCCCAGCCGGGCATGTCGCTACAGATGGTCCCGCTGGGCATGTTGCTACAGATGGTCCAGCTGGGCATGTCGCTACAGATGGTCCCGCTGGGCATGTTGCTACAGATGGTCCAGCTGGGCATGTTCCTACAGATGGTTCAGCTGGGCATGTTGCTACAGATGGTCCCGCTGGGCATGTTGCTACAGATGGTCCCGCTGGGCATGCTGCTACAGATGGTCCCGCTGGGCATGTTGCTACAGATGGCCCAGCTGGGCATGCTTGTACATTAGAGCTGCACAACTTAAACTGGTTCGTTTATTTTTAACAGTGGCAATTTTTCCGAATCCGACAGTCCATGTACGATTCCAGAGATCAAAATACGACACATTCCTTCGTCACTCCCCGAATCTCTTCGGACCTTCCAATGTACCCGATCTAAAAACATTGGACGGCTCAACTGTAGTTGGGCACCCCTATTGCACATACAGCACAGCATGGCCCATAGGAATATGTCCAATAAAGATATAAGCGTTATAATGATGGACTCTCGGCGCTCTTGCCTTGTCTTATAACAATGATTGCTATTACTAAAAATGTATTATTACACGGCCTATTATTAGCATTGTTATTCGAAGGCTAATAAGTATGCTTTGTAAGTATATACTGGGATTAACTAGTAGTATTATCATAGGCTTAAACGCTCTTGATTCCGATCGTACATCAGATCATATCTATGCACCGTAACCAATTACAAAAAAAACGGTTGCTCGAGAGCTTCCATGTCCTCTTACCGCCACTTCCACGGTCGGTGCCTCTGACGAGCATCATGAAACCCAAGGGCAGGGCGTCAGCCACGACAGTTTCGTACATTCTTGGTAGGTAGGTCCGATGTATCTATGGATAGATATACGAAGTATCGCATCACCTTAACACTTGGCATCTTTAATTATATGGGCATATTGCACAGACAACAAAATCCGATATCCGTGACAGATGGCGGGTGTGATGCCGTGCACCCTTGCGTGCACCCCGTGTGGGCCGTCGTGGCGGGCACTGGACGGATGCCCGTTTGCAACCACAGGGCTCGACTCATGCAGACGTTGCAACAACCATGTTGTGAGGCGGAGAGTAGTGAGGAGGATGAGAGGATGCGGGGAGTTGGGAAGTGGTCCAACTGTGATTGGCCGGGAGGGGTGTGCTGCTCAGGGTGATGGAGGGGTGGCGTATTCTGAACAAAATGAAAACATCATCATTACTCGTAGCGATATGACGTCCAATACCGCCGGTTGGGTGCGACAAGATTGCCCCCAGGGCGGCGTCCACATTTTGATATTTCAAGGTTTAGGAATTTCGGGATGTAAACAGGAGTACAACAATCTGAAAAACA
This sequence comes from Cymbomonas tetramitiformis, assembly GCA_001247695.2. NCBI lineage: Eukaryota > Viridiplantae > Chlorophyta > Pyramimonadophyceae > Pyramimonadales > Pyramimonadaceae > Cymbomonas > Cymbomonas tetramitiformis. Next base: position 96,653 of record LGRX02010494.1, on the reverse strand, counting down.
AGGTTTCTTGTGCCTTTCACATGGCATTGCCAACCGGCACACCGCATAACATTCCATTAGAAGATAGTTTTCTTCTTACATGCTTTTAGTGTTCTATTTTTGGAATGTTTTTCTAGGCTGATTCACAGCTTCAGATGCTTTTTAGGCTGATAAACAGCTTCTAAGGCAAAATGTTCGGAGTCTTCTGGGTTGGGTGGGTAGGGAAGGCAAAAGAACAGAGCTGCGGATTTCCTAGATAAAAACTCCGAAATATGTTTAGTGTGTAAGCCCTCAGATCTAACCTCAGCTGATGCTTTTGATCTGATGGCTCTCGAAACCCTGATCGATCTACCGGCACATGAACCTCTAAAACTCCGCAGGCTCCAATTTAACCATTCCTTTTGACTACACATTTCATTGCCATGAAACGGAGATCATCAGGCACACCGCCCTGTGCCAGGCTGCAGCTCCCGCCACCGTGGAGTGGTCCAACCAAAGTACTTCTCCATGTGCTCGTCGGGAGCTGCTGTCGGGTCGATGTAGGAGTGGATGGCAGAGGACAGCTGAGACCAGCCGCCCAGGAAGCAGCACCGCTCAGGCGCCGTGCCGATTACCCTGGCACAGGTACAAGCTCCCTTGCGGGTGTTGTGGCCAGAGAAGTGCCCTTCTTCCGGAGGGACACACTCCAACTTACCCAATGCCAACTGCACCCAGTCATTAGACCGGAGCTTGCCTTGCTCCCACGGCAGCCTCCGGTAGCTGCTCTGTCCTTCGGACCCCGCCGCCGAGCACTGCACCCAACTAGCACCCCACACCTGTTCCCAATGTTGCAGGAGCTGCACCAGCCCCTGCACCCCCGCTGCGGGGATGGCGAGCTTCCGCTCGAGGCGCACATGTGCCCCGCCCTTCTCCTTGTGGAGAACCTCGGAGACGATGCCGTCTGCGATGCTGATGTGGGTCCTGAGCATGGACACCCCAGTGTCCGGCCTTCCAAAGGTGACAAATGCGAACACAACGTAGGCGCACGCCCGGAGCAGCTCGGTCTCCGACCTACCCACCGGCTGCAGCCCCAGCCCGAGCGCATGCACTGCCGAGACATGCCTGGCCGGCAGCCAGGTTCTCACCGTCCGTTCCTCCCCCGCAGCATCAGCCGCCTGCACCTGCAGGGAGGACATGCCCTTCACAGCCCTGGAGACACCCCTGCCTTTCGCAGGCCTAGAGTACCCCATGTCTTCGTGGTAGTTGTTGATGGTGGAGAGGTAGGGCTGCATGCTGGCCACCTGCACTATGCCCTTGTCCAGCATGTGGGCAATGTACAGCCTCACCGTGCCCCCCGTTGCCGGAAGCCACTCCCTACTCTCCGCCTCACAGAACGCCATCAAGGCCCGAGCCTTCGGCCAGTAGTTGCCCACCGTTTTGCCGCCCAATGCTGCCCCCTGCATCTGCACTGCCAACTCCGTGAGGGAGCTGTCCCCCAGCTTCCCTCTCCAGCGCTCCTGCAGCGCCGCATCCCAGCCGCTCACCTCCTGCACCGCTGCCGGGAGCACCTCGTACTTCTCCTTGCTCATGTCCAGGTCCTCCTGGTCCCCATCGACGTAGGCCACGTGGGTCAAGCCGTCCGCCCCGTTGTCACCCACGGTGCCGGTGTACCAGGCATCATCGACAGGCCAGTACACCTTCACTCGGCAGCCTGGCACCAAACCCCCCCCAGGAGCGTGCTCGGCCGCCCGCTTCGCCTCCTGCAGGTTATAACTTACTGGAAAGCGGAGATGTGGAACATGACGCCGTCCCAGCTTGAGGCCCATAGCAGCTCGGAACCTCCCAGCCTGCTGGGGGTGAAGAGGTCCCGTCACCTGGGCAAGATGACCACCTCGTCGGCTAGGGCCTCCAGTTGTTGGAGCCACATCTACCCCGGCCAGTAGGGTGCCACCATCGTGGCGGCGCACCGTTCCTCCCGCCGCCCGTGAGCTACCTCGTCGAGCACGGCGGGTTGACCCAATTTACTTCTCCTAGCCAGGAATAAGCCAAAGAGTCCACTCCCTCGCACCCTGGGTCGTACCACTGCGCGTAGTACCGAGGCTGAGCCGAGAGCTCGGAAGCGAAGCGGTCCACCGTGTGCCGGCACCACTCCCGCTCGGCCCACTGGAATCACCGACGGTTCAGCCACCACTTGTCCAAGTCCCTGTCTCGAGACAGCCAATCGTCCCACTCGTTTGCCTCGCTTCTGATGTACCTCGCCTGCATCTCGATGTCGTTTAGGTCGAGGAGGATCCACACGCGCCGCATGCGCCGCATCAGCTCGGGGTTCCACCAGGTGAACTGGCTGACCATCGCCACCACCGCCTGGTTGTCGCAGTACAGGCGCACCAGCTTGCCGGGGAGCTCCCGCAGAAACGACTGCACCATCTTGTAGACGGCCTCCAGCTCCATATGCGTGATGTGCAGGTGGTTGAGCTCGTCCGACCAGAACCACCTCGCCGTGTGTTTCAGGTCGAGCACTCCGCCCCACGCAAACAGGGAGGAGTCGGTGTGTGCCTTCGCCGTGGTTGGGTTCCGCCAGATCTTGCGACCGTGCCACCGACGCTGGGCCGGCAGTCAGAGCCACCACTCGACGTCGCTCCATGCCTGCTGCGTGAGCTTCACCTTCGCTCCCCACCCTGCTTGGTGGAGATCACGACGTGCAGCTCTCTGAGATACAGTCTCGCCGGAGGCACTGCCAGGTACACCGACTGGCAGAGCCCAGCGAACGCTGCGAGCTTCTGTGCTGGGAGCCACCGGCGCTGCCTCGATGCCTCGCTGAGACGCGCCTTGGCCTGCAGGCGAATCTTCTGCAGTCTGGCCGGTGGCATGTGGAACTGCCCCGCCTTGAGGTCGACCTCCAGCCCGAGGTGCTCCACCAGCTGCGTCGGCGCCCAATGCCCCTTCTTCTCGTTCCTCTCCAGGCCGAGTCTCACCAAGACTAGGCTCGCCAGCTCTTGCGCCCTGAGCGCCAGGGTACATTGCATTGCGTGGCGGGCCGGCCCGGGGCCGTTCGAGGCTGGTCCGGGCCGCTGGCGGGCCGATGCTTTTCCCTGCTCCGGGCCGCCGCCCGCAAAAGGGTAAATGAGGGATAACGTGTCCCGGCCAACCCGGCCGACATGGGTGGCCGCTGCTTGAGCCGATCGATTTTCGTCATTAAGTCCTAGGCCGGAATGAGCGCCTCGATCCTGATGCCCAACAGCACCAAGAAGTCGTCCATGTAAGGGAGGACCCTTGCCCCTTGCTGATGCTCCTCGCGCCCGCATCCGCCAGCTCGTCTGCGAACTGCCCAGCGCCGCCGCACGTTGCCTCCGCTTTGCAGCTTCCGCACCTCCCGCCGATCCGCGGCGCATCGTGGAGAGCGAAGGGACTCCTCGAGTACCTTCATTACCTTGACGAACATGCGAGGCGAATCGTTCCATCGAATGGAAGGGCCCCGCACTGGAACAGCCCCCCCCCCGCACGTCGAACTGCATGTACTCCTGGAAGGCGGGGTCGATCCCCACGACGTGGTACCCGTCCTGGAGGTCAAAGCTGAAACACCAATCGTCCGGCTTGGCGAGCCGGCGAAGCTTTTTGAACGTCTTCATCTTGCAGCAGGACTTGACGCAGTGGGCGTTCAACCAGCGGAAGTCCATCACAAGACGCCACTTGTTCGTCCCTGGCTTCGGCACCAGGAACACTCGGAATACATGTCGTCGCCTCCTCGCTCGCATACATGCGCCCGTTTTGAGACACCGCTCGGTCTCTGCGGCCATCCACTCCAGCTGCGGAGGGGTGGCGTCGGCCAACGACACTCCGTGATCGAAAGGCTGAGGTGCCTTGTCGACCCAGCGCATATTGGCCCCTTTGCTGATCCACTGCATCACCTCGCAGCTCGCACCAGCTGCGCGCCATGCCCCCCTTCTGCTCCGCACCCTTTCCTGCAGGGTGGGTACTTGTCGTTGGACGCCCCGAGGGGCGGAAGGCGTCCAACGTTTCCTTGGGGGGAATGTTAGGTCTGGGCTTGGGCGCCGCGCCCAAGCCCTGACCCTCTGTCACCCTTCCCACCGCTGCGCCCGCCATCACCTTTGCCAGCTCCGCCAACTGAACCGCCTTTGCCCTTACCTCCTTGACGGTCACGAAAAGTCGAAACTTTAGAGCTGGCCTTGGCGTGCGTGTTTATCACGGCTTTCGGCTTCTGGGTGTCGAACTCCTTCAGCCACTTGGTGCGTACGGAGTCGGTCACCAGCCAATCAGACCCCGCGTATACCCTCTCCTCACTGAACGCTAGCTTGGCACGCAATGCCTCCGATCCACCGTTGACGGTAGCGTCGGATTCCATGCTCGCCCTGAGCTGAAGCATGGTGTAATGAATGCTGAGAAGAGCGAACACCCCCTTAAAGGTGTTGTGCGCGGTGTAAACACGCTCGCCCAATTCCTCGAATGTAGGAGGCTCCTTCTCGTCCATGAGCCAGTCCATGGTCCCCTCGGAGTACGCAATCGCATCGTGCATGTACGAAAGCGCGGGCACGAGCACCAGCTGCTCGTAACGCATCGAAGAGTTCGTGCGCTTGGAGAGGGCGTCGAAGGTCTTGTCGTTGCAGAGATCGTACATCTGAGGCATGTCGCTCTCCAGAGTAGCAGGTCGCGTAGGGAACGGATTCCCCGCGACGTGGGGCACGTAGGGCAACTGCTTCAGTGCCTCAAGCTCAGCGTCCCCGCTCTGAGCGGTTCCGCCACCTTGGGAAGCGGCTTTTGCGGCCGCCTCCTCTGCAACCTCAACTCGAGCGCTGAGCTCCGTCATTTGTTGCGTCATCATGGACATCATCGCTGTCCGTTGTGCCACCTCAACGGATGGGCAACACACTGCTGGGAGGCAAGGGAGGTGAGTGGAGGATATGGAGGGGTGGTGTGGGTACTAAAGGGGGTGGGATAAGTCCGCATGCAAGTTTAACTCTAGCAATGCAGCCTGCTGTTGTAAGTCGAAACCCGCAGTCCCTAGCCATTGATTTGAACCGCTTGGGATCTCGTGTCTGTGATGAGCAAAATGAAGAGGACAGCTGTCGCCAGATGGCCTAGTTGGATCAGGTGACGGCCTTTAACCGGATGGGGTTGCGGGTTCAATTCCACTAAGGCAGACTGCACCAAGGACGGCGTTCGCAGCAGTCTATAGTGATTGGCGATAATGATTATACTGACTATAGCAGTTGTTATTTAAATCAAAACGCGCCCAAGTCGGAGATGTCAAGGGGGGAGGCGGATTTTACTGGTTGTGCCGTATTTTGTTCTGGTACAGGATGGTGGTGTGGTTCTTGTGGTAGTGGCTCGCTCGTTTACAATGACTGCAAGCCAGATATTAGAGAACACAGCCGCCGGCCAGGTGAGGGGGCCCAGGCCAATCACGTGGCTGAGTCTCTCTGAAGGAGGGCCGTAGTCTTGGCTGTGAGGCTAAAGCATAGAGTCGATGGCTCAGCGAGGCTGAATGTCAGAGTTCCGGTTTGAGTGAGGGTGACGGTTTGGACCAGGGTGTAATGAGGCTAAATCGGACGGTTATGGTTTAAGTGGCTACAGCTCTGGGTTGCGAGATCGATGGAGATATTTGTCCATAAGGTGGAAATCAATTTGGCAGGGCGAGTGGCATCTTGATTTCAATGCCCGTTTTCTCCATTTGGCATTGTCGATGTGATCTGCGTGGTGACACGTGAAGACAAAGAGGCCCGTGCGTCCTCGGCGTGACGCACGTCGGATGGGACGTGTCATTACTCAGGGCAGTTGCGTTACAAGATTGTTGTGATGTTGATGGAGGTGTTGGTTGTGTATAGTTTGAGATTGCTTCAGCGCATTGAAGTCTCTTTGCGAGGCTGCGTACGCATGCAGGATGGCGGGGTGGCGGCGTGCACACTCGTGGACCAGGTTATGATCATGGACTCCAAGCTGACATTGAATCAAGCTGAAAGCGTGAGCCGCCAGAGCATGACAATTGTCTCGCATGTCGTTGCGCTATTCCTGTAATTAGTATTTGTACTTCTCAACACAAACACCGAGCTCCTGATCTAGGTGATGTCGTGCTGCGTCGGAGCCAACGTTGGAGAGCAACTTCTCCTTAAGACGTGCCATGCCAACGCGCCCACACCGGGATGCCGCCAAAGAAAGCGGGCAAACATTTGTGGCAGAAGGGTACGAGGGTTTGCGCTAACGAGGGCTCTTGCATACAGATTGTTTCGCGAGGATTGAGCTAATCGGGTGGCTTCACGATGCATCATCCAATCGGGTGGAGCTAATCGGGTGGTTCACGGGAATCAGCCAATCAGAGTCACATTCTCCTGGATGTTGGGTAGGTGGCAAGTGGGTTTGATTAGGGTCAGAGCATTTTTTCAGTTGGTTAGGTTTGCCGTGCATACTTTTACAACACGAACATCCTTGCAACCACTCGCAAATTGTTCATGGCAAGGTTGTGAGGAGCAACTGAGCGGCGCGCGGATGCATGCACGGATGTAAGCGCGGATGTATGCACAGATGTACGCGCGGATGCACGCACGGATGTAAGCGCGGATGCATGCACGGATGGCGCGGATGCATGCATGGATGTATGCACGGATGCATGCACGGATGTGCGCGGATGCATGCATGGATGTACGCGCGGATGCATGCACGGATGTAAGCGCGGATGCATGCACGGATGTACGCACGGATGCATGCACAGATGTACGCGCGGATGTGCACGAATGTGTGCGTGGATATGCACGCGCGGATGTACGCGCGGATGCATGCACGGATGTGCGCACGGATGCATGCACGGATGTAGCGGATGCATGCACGGATGTACGCACGGATGCATGCACGGATGTACGCGCGGATTTACGCACGGATGCATGCACGGATGTATGCACGGATGTAAGCGCGGATGCATGCACGGATGTACGCGTGGATGTAAGCGCGGATGCATGCACAGGTGTACGCACGGATGCATGCACGGGTGTACGCGCGGATTCATGCACGGATGTACGCACGGGTGTACGCACGGATGCATGCACGGATGTACGCGCGGATGCATGCACGGATGTACGCGCGGATGTACGCACGGATGCATGCACGGGTGTACGCACGGATGCCTGCACGGATGTACGCACGGATGCATGCACGGATGTGCGCGCGGATGTACGCACGGATGTACGCACGGATGTGCGCGCAGATGTACGCGCGGAGGTGCGCGCGGATGTTCGCGCGGAGGTGCGCGCGGATGTTCGCACGGATGTACGCACGGATGTGCGCGCGGATGTACGCACGGATGTGCGCGCGTGCTTTGCATGCAATTGGTGACTGAGTGATCATCCTTGATGTTTACTCCCACCTTACTCGACGGACGTAGGTCTGCCGCGCAGATGGGCGGTGGTGTGTTCGTTAACTCGGTCGCGGACTTCACGATCCAGGGGAGCGCGTTTCACCAGAACACGGCGCAGGTGCGGCCAGCTGAGCGGCGTCCTCGGCTTCGCTGCCATGTCTGCGGCACTCGAGGTTGATACGCCAGCTGTCCCGCGCGTGTACTGCGGGGTGCACAGTGGCATGGATGTGGCCAGACTTGCTCGATGCTGTACCGATTGTGCCAAAGTGCCGCAGCTCGAAGAGAGGGGTGTTGGTGTTCGCCGATGGGAGTGCGAATGCGAGTGAAAGCGGGTGAGAGAGGGTGTGGGGGGGTGAGAGAGGATGTGGGGGTGAGAGAGGGTATGTGTGTGGGGGATGAGAGAGGGTGTGTGTGGGGGGGGCGTGAACAACTAGACTGCGCATGGAGGAGCCGTGTCTGGATGCAGTGTGTTCATACGCATCTCCGACTCCATTTTTCAAGACAACTCGGCGGTGCGTTGACTTGATCAGCTCCCGCGTAACCTCTGCTGTGGGCATGCGGCCACGCAGAGCAGTAGTCCTCTTCTGGTAGCGCGCCCTTCGCTTGCCTTAATTCGATGGCGAACCGGATACTAGAGCGAGGTTGCCCCTGTCTGCTTCTTGATGTTCAACGGAGGATATCCTGGGCCCCTCTGGCATTGTGTTTTTTTTGTAGTGTTTTTTTGTCCACTTCCCTCCGAATCGTATAAGTGTATTGGATGAGTCATTTCTGACGCCTTGAGCGAAGGATTCGAAGGAAGGGAGGGCAAAAAAGGCAAAGGCAAAGGGGTCTTGATAGGCAGAGGAGGCGGAAAAGACGTAGGATCAACCGGGCTTGGAACCGGAAGGGGAGGGACGAGCAGAGGGATGAAAATGCCAACTCGAAGCAGGAAACGGTGGCGTGTATTCATATCAATATTCATATTTGATGTTGTCGAAGCTCGAGGAGCACTCCAAGCTTTCATCGCTGCAAATGCCGATGGTGACGGTTGATGGAGGTTCGCAGAAATGCAACGTACGCAGAAGCGCAAACGTGGATATTCCACCAAGTAAACCGCAAGCCCCTCGAGAATTGTTCTGCGAACCTCCATCGACCGTCACTGCCGTTGTTCGCTGCGATGAATGCTTTCATCACTGCTATGAACGCTCCTTCAACTTCGACAACACCAATTATCAATAATGATAAAAACATACCGTCGTCGTCTTGCAGTCAGTGGAAAGGGGGTCGATGGGGGCTCCAACGGGGGGAGGGATGATGCGCCTTGCCTCGATGTAAAGGGAGAAAGAGACGGGAATGGCAACGGGTTGACGCAGGGCCAGGAGGGAGGAGGCCTTGCACTTTATAATGCGTCTACGGCTGACATGAGCAACTCCACATTCAGAAGGAATTCAGCAAAGGTTGGTGGGGATTATTTTGACCACCTCATCTTCCGCGGCCTTGCAGCAGGGAGGAAGTCAAACCGGCATTGACCGCTGTGTAACTGAGGGGCGCTTCCCAAAGGGAGGTGTGATCCACAGTTGGCCGGGCAGATTTTCCTTCCTATAAGCATGGGATTCATCGGAGGGCATTTTCGCAACAGCACCTCTGCCCTGGCGCCTGTGAAGGGGAGATTGGGTTGGTTGGGGGGGTGAGGCACGTAGGAGAAGAGGGTGCATCCCTCGGGGGGCTGTTTGGGTGTCTTGACTTGAGGGGTCTTGGGAAAGTCCTAACGGCTCTCGACTCTCTGTGATTGTGGGGTGCAGATTGGAGGAGGACTCGCGGTAACGCACCAATGCAAAATGATCGCTCGCCAAGGCGTCGTGATAGACTCCAACATAGCCCAAGGGACAGGTACAGGCATGACCACCGGAGAACAAAGTCGTGGATATTAGAACTCTGTGAGTGCTCTGTTATGCACTAGTGTGGCAGTAGAGTCTGAGCACCGCTGGTCACCTCGAACCCTTTTTTGGACTTTTGGTCAACGGTGCGTTGTGGACTTCATATGTCAGACGCGGGGATCGGGCTATCACTGGAGTGGCGGTTGACATGTGACTTCTCCACAGAGCACCTGCGCCGAAGATCCCTCTAAGCCGCCAGCGCAGCAGGGCTTCGGCCTGCAGTTCGCATGTATACCGATGACAGGGGTGCGCTACGTGTCGCAACCAGGAGGAGGAATCCAGGCCTCGCTGTATGCAGCGATCCACGCCTATGACTACATTGACATTTCATTCAATACCGCAGAGCAGGGTGAGCTCGGAAGAGACCATCTTGCCAAAGTCCGCCAGCGCTTTCTCGCTTCCGGTTGTCTGCCACGTGTCACTGAGCTATCCATAGATGAGCTGGCCAGCCGTGATCGCTGCGCTTTCTGTTCGCTGCCACCTGGCGTGTGGCTAGCCGGATAGAATATGGGCGGAGGTGGCCTGAGCTGCTTGCGGGCCCCCTGCAAGGTCACAGGCGGGGGCTTGTACATCGAGTCTCGTTGCTCCGCGCGGCTCTACAACGGCGGCCGCTTGCACATGAACATCGCAGCCAAGGAGGTAGGGCGCCATCTCCCGCGCTCCATCCATATGGCAGTCTCGGGGGCCTGTGCTGTGGCTTAGCGCCTGGTGGGGGCGCCCTCAGGGCGGCGGCATTATGCTGCAGAGTGCCTCCGACGCCTCCAAGCGGGCCGAGTTCTTCGCGAGGCGCGTTGAAGTGGACTCCAACCTGGTGAAGAGCTCCCGCCCGATGCTCCTACTCCCCTCCGGCCGCCAGTCGCATCTTAGTTGTGTCCGGTTCACACACCAACCCCACGTCCAGGTCTGACGTTCAAGTATCGTAGTTAACATACTTACATATTTAAAAACAATTCATGAACCTTTTGGTGATGCAGCCCAGGGCGGGCGAGTGCCGCTAGACTTGCACCCTGGGTTTCCTTATTTGCTCACGGCGCCGGTCCAGGGGGCAAAGGATCTGCATACTTTACAGATTGCCGAGAAAAGTAACATTAAAGCCAAGGCGTAAGCATCATCAAACTGGGCAGCTTGCAGTGTTGCGAATGGCAGAGGGAGATTTGCGCCGTGTGGTCGGGGATGTCAGGTGAAGCAATTTGCCGGAGGGGGGATCAGCGCCTCTACCCATAGCTTAGTGGAGCTGTATGAATGTCGAATCACTTGCAATGTTGCAGCACTTGGAAATGGGGGTGCGCCCCCGCCAGCCTCTGCATCACACGAGGGATGCCATGCTGCTGTGAGCACAGAGAAAAGAGAGCCAGGCTAAGGCACGAGAGCAGCGGGGCTCGCTTCTTGTGGCATCGATCAAGGGATCTTTTGGGGGGGTTTGAGCGCCCACCCTGCTTCAAGATGGGATTCCAATTCAATTGTTCTTCTTCAACAGTTGGCACGCGGACCTGAAAGTAGCTTGGACCAATCAGCAGTTGGGACGCGGACCTGAAAGTAGCTTGGACCAATCAGCAGTTGGGACGCGGACCTGAAAGTAGCTTGGACCAATCAGCAGTTGGCACGCGGACCTGAAAGTAGCTTGGACCAATCAGCAGTTGGCACGCGGACCTGGGAGTAGCTTGGACCAATCAGCAGTTTGCACGCGGACCTGGGGTAGCTTGGACCAATCAGCAGTTTGCACGCGGACCTGGGAGTAGCTTGGACCAATCAGAAGCGCCAGCTCGGATCGTGCGGCGTTCTCATGAAACAGGTGGCATCTATGCAGCGAACAGCACGGTCGTGGTAGCAAACGCCTCCGAACTCAAAGGAAACTTTGCGGAGATTCGTGGAGGCGCGGCCTATCTTCTTGGCAATAATTCCACATTCGAGATGGCTTCCAGCAACATTACAGCCAACAGGGCAGCACAACAGGGCGGCGGCATTGCAATGCTTGCTGGTGTCACTGCCGCCGTCCATCGCAGCTCTCGCATCAGCTGGAATACTGCCCTCGAGGCGGCTGCTATCTCCGCCATCTCCTCGAATCTCAGACTCACCGCTTCTGCCATCATTGGCAACTCTGCGGGCGGGGTGCGCCTGAGTTATGGCTCCGCTGCTGACGTTGAGGAGATGACCTTCGAGCAGCAGGAGGGCACTGCGCTCCTGGTCGGAAACGGTTCCCGTGTGTCTATCTACAACACCGCCTTCGTGGCCAACTCAGCACCGAAGGTGGAGAACGGGTGGGATGTCCTGGACGATCCTGCCTCCGGGATGGGGCTGGTGTGTGAGGCGGACGGCGCTGCTGTGCTCGAGCAGTGCCTGTTCGAGCGCAATAGGGGGCGCAGTGGGGCTGCAGCCGTGCTTGCTGGCAACGCGCAGATCATGAATTGCTCCTTTGTCCACAATGCAGCGGACTCTAGCGGGGCAGTGTACATCTTTCTTCAGGTGCGACATGTCACAACTCCAGAGCTCAACCAGCGGCCAATCAGATGTGCTGTAGCCATGCTGCCGCTCCGACACCATTGTACCAGGTCTCACACGAACATCCCACGGAGTTGATTACGAGAGCCACAGTTTCCTTCTTTTAAGGGGGGGGTGTGCAGAATTGGAGATGGAGATATCCCTTAGCCCAGCCGGAAAAAATGTGTGGTTATGGTGCCATACACGTGATTTCTGGTGGGTGGGGGTGGGGAGAAGGAGCGTCATGAAATGCAGGGGAGATAGCATTGCACCTCGTGACCTTTAAGAATAACTCGGCTCACAATGGAGCCGCCTTGTATCTGGTGGAGGTCCATGATCAGGGCCGTGATGACTCAGCAGCGGCGCTGTTCTCCCAGCTGCGCTATGAGTACAACAACGCCACCGGTGGTGGGTCCGTGGGGTTCTGGGAGCCGCTCGATCTGTTTGCGAACGAATCGTGGCCACCAGAATGTACTGAGTGCACATACAAGGAAAACGCCGCGGGCTACAGCACAGAGGGCGGATGGGCTGGTGCCGCGATGTTGGTCCACGTGGAATCGAGGCACCCCGAGCAGCGGGGAGAGTATCGCCTGGATGACCCCATCGTCGTCGAGCTCATTGACATGTTCGGCACGGTAGTAACTGACAGGACCCAGGTGACCAGGAACATGGAAAATACGATCCCTTTTTGTGTGCACCCACAAGCTGCCGAAGAGGCGTCTTCCTTTGTACAACGCCACGTACTCTTGACTAATGAGTTCGCAGCCCTTCGAAGTCCGAATTCGCTCGTTGAAGCGCCGATGGCCGATAGGCTGCTGCAATGCGGATTAGCTAGAATCGACGACGCCGAGGGTTAATCGTGGTGTGCGCGGTTGAAAGTATGGCATCTATGTGCCGTGTGCCGCTGCTTGAAGTGTTTTGATGTGGAGGCGTCTGAGCAACACGTATGAGCCAAACGCTAATTGGCTCAGCAGCACTCACCGGCATCGTCACATTCACTCTCACGGCTACAGCCGCCACACCGGGCTCTGCCGCAAGCCGTGATCACCAGAGTGAACAAATCTAGGGCTCAACCGCTGAACCCTAAGGTAGGCCTATTTCGAACAGTAGCACGGGTTAGAAAACGCAATCGACCACGGGTTGCCTCTATCTCTCAGCCTTCTCCTGGGGCTTGAATATAGGGAAGATGTCTTGATGCCTTTTGCGGTGAAAGCCGCGCTTTTAGGAGCCAATGCGGTCTATTGGATAAAGTATGTACGTTTCTTTTGGTTCCTGCGGAGCATCCGGCAGGGGGATAGATTTTTTTGTGTTTCGTGCAGCGTGAATGAACCTCTCTTTCTGGATGCGTTATTTACCATTGCATTTCGAGCAGCGTCTCTGGGATCGGGCGGGAAGTCGGACCAAGAGGGAATGCAAACGATCAGAGCTGCAGCCCGTGACTGTCCACGGGCCTTTCAAGCTAACCGGTCGGACTCGGATCGTCATAACGACTTTCAAGTACCGGGAAGCTTGTCGAGTCGAGGGAATCAGAAACCCCTACTAGTACTCTGCGTTCCAATTTGGATAGTTTGTTTGCTACCGATCAGTTGCCATGTCTCAGAGATTGGCAAAAGAAAAGAAAAAAAAAAGAAAACACCACGCCCGTTGGGCATATGAGTATATTAATTTCCTGGACCTCATAATTTTAATTATGTGCTACTCTGGGCCGGGCCGCCAAGAGGCGGCCCTTCCTGTGGACATACTCATATTGGGTGGTTCCCATCCGTTTCCCCTCCCATCTTTTCCTGCCGTAGCTTCCTGTAGAGTTGGTATGTGCTGTGTGCGTAGTCGACTGTTAGGTCGTGAGTTTCCCGCAGTGCTTGGGTGGCTTCCTTTTTGTTTAGTCCCAGTTGTTCCAGGACCTCTCTGTTGTGTTTGTACACTGTGCCTGTCCTACCTATTACAAGGACGTGGAGCCTTGTGTTGAAGCCATGTCTTTGTAGCAGTTGCTGTAGTGGCCCAAATTTGGTGAACTCCTCGAGGAGTTTCTATCCCCATTTCTCATCTTAGGGAGATTGGCATCCTGTCATACATCTCGCTGTCCCCAAATCTTCATGCATTCGAATGCCCTCCGCCCGTAGTCCCTACACATGCCTAGGTCGGGGACAGCCTTCGGGTTGATGCACCCGTGCACAACCGGCGGCAAGTGCGACTATCCCCCGAAGAGGCGCGCCTCCCCGTTGTCGAATTCGGATTGGCGTGATGTCCCTTTGTGCCGTTCATGTATAAGCATGCGCGTTCTGTTCTGGCAGGTGACCTTATCGACGGCTTGCCCTGTGAGTGGCGCTCTGAAGGCCGCAACAAAGGATGGCGTCGCTGTCTTCGACGATCTGGTGCTGAGCGGAGCGCCTGGGTCGGAGTGCGCGGTGCAGCTCAGTGCCGCGCTGGCGCAGACGGAGGTGTCTGCCTCGTCTATAGTGCCTCTGCGGACCTGCTGGGAGGGGGAGCGTTACGATGCCGGTGCTCAGAAGTGCACCGAGTGTGAGGAGAACACGCTGAGCATGAGGAACGACACCGAGGAGTGCGTTGATTGTACGGATGAAGAGGGGATTTATTGCTCAGGAGGATCCAGTTACGAGATTTTGGAAGGATTTTGGTGCGGCCTCTGTTTCTGAGTTCTGTCAGTGTTCGGAAGCCTCGACCCCGAGATGGGCTGGGTAGGATGGTACACACGGGGCCGCAAAGATTTCGATCAGAAAATTGCAATTGCAGACTCAGACCCAAAATCGATTTATCACAGTGATAAAAAATGGCGTCGTCGGTAGGCGGTATAATGAGAATGAGGTCAGGGTGCTCAGCACCGCGTGTCCACATTGATAGTGCGAGTAACAATATCGGCGGCTTGGAACCGCGTATGTGTGTTGGAATGACAAAAAATTGTACAAATTGTCCGATTGGCTCGGACTCCGTGGTGACCCCCTAGTTGGGTTGGGTGGGAGGGGACCCGATCCTAGGACAGGAAAGTCGTCTTGCTCTTCCTCGTCGAAGGCATCCCCTTTCCAGGGACGCTTGGTCGTCCTGGTGGTAATCGGCATTCTTGGAAGGTCCAAGTGAAGTACTAAAATAACCCTAAGCTACCTTTTGAGTCTTGCTTGAGTAAAAATGCAGTGTGCCACATGAAGTTACTTTTACAATTAGTGAAAGGAACAGAGCTGAGGCCCCGACAGTTCGTGGCCAATATATACATTGCCACCGTTTTTGAACCGTCACTTTCACACGACTGTGTCAACGTGTCACTTGGTCAGTGATTTTTTGGTGTCAGCCTAAACCACTAAAATTCCACTGCATTCCAATTTAAACAAATCCCACTTGAGGAGCTCGCAATCCGATCATCGCGCATCTGCACTATGTGGGTATGCCGCCCGCCAGATCCAAAGCGCGCATTCGATCGGGAATGGCCACGCGCCCCGTAGATGTAACTCCCAGTAGATGAGAGGGAAATTGGGCAAACAGCGGCCAATCAGTTTTCTCCACACCAAGGGAACAGGCGGAAGCGCCCCCTTCTTGCGGAATCAAAACATGAGCGCGGAGGGAGCAACCCGATTGGCCGAGATGGTTGACACCCCAAGGTCATCAACAGTCTCGGGAGCACCTTTCACTATGTTCGGAAGCTTAATATCCTCAGAACATAGCATTTAAACATAGTCACTTCCCTTAGTGAGTAAGCACTGTCCAGCCACGAGCGTTTGTTTAGAAAACTTCTCGCTTTCTTGTGTTCGGTTCCACGGAGGCGAGAACCAATGAAAAGTGCTGCTCTGCCGGTTTCAGACGATCTGGGTCGTCGAATCGGTAAGACTGCATTGGGAAATGGCAACTGCCATCTTATTGAAATCTTCGTGGCTCCGATTATACATCACGCTCTGCCAAGATGAAGGATGTTTGTTTTTATGTGAGATGTGAATTCTGGGAGCTGTGGCACTGCCGGAATAAGGCTCAAGGATGGTCTGGCAGCTTGACAGAAACGTTGAAGAGAGCGGACTAAACTGACGTGCTTGACAATGACAGCTGCATGCGTCATGCGAGGGCGACGTCGGGCCTTGTAGGAGCTAGCATGACAGATGGGATGAGGGCGTCGGATGCGATGACCATCAATCAAAGTTCAGTCTACCGATTTCAACAACAGGCAAATGACCACCCTTGGTGCGCACTCCTGCAGGATGGCGCCGGTGGCCCAGGCCTGTGAGGACACGGACTGCTTCACCAGCCGCATATACCAATGCGCGCAGGCCGCGGCGTGCAGCACGATGGACAAGCAGCGGAGAGGCACTGGGATGGAGTCGTTGGGCGCCCTAGAGCTGTGCGCGGTGGAGGAGGGCTACACCTCGGGGGTGCTCTGTGGTGGCACCTCCACGGTGGTGTGCGGGGCGGGCCACCACGCCAACGTCGATGCGACAGAATGCCTACAATGTCCCGACAAGGAGTCTGTGGTCATGCAAACAATCATCGCATGCATCGCCCTCGTGGCGCTGTTTATGGCCGCCACCACATATCTTCTCCACCGGGTGTGATCGCAGCTCTCAATCTTCATCTTATCTGTTGGGCACCTGGTCGTCTCTCTTTGCATCAATCTGTGCGGATTTGGGATTTGGCTGAGCTGTTAGTTAAAAAACTCCAGACTTGAGTGACGGAATTTTCAATTCAAGAACACTGAGGCCTGAGTGCCCACACCCATGTGTGAACCATTTGATGGAGCACTTGCCATTCCAATAGTTCTTTCGCACACGGACCTACATGCTAAAAGTCACACTGCCTGCGCATTCATTAGAATGAATCGTTTTTGTCTGACTGGTGTTGTCTGAGCTATCAGCCAGTTAGTGAAAGTCTGTTTTACGAATGTCATTTTCTCCTCTGTAAAGTCGGGGTGGTCCTAGGTACAGTACAGTGAGATCAGACTTGGCAGAAACCACTAACTTTCTCCTACGCTCCAATTTAAACAAAATTGATCAGATCGGACCATTAACCAGCGTGAGTGTTTCTTGTCAACGTGCCTTCTTTTGTACAAAGCACTTTCAAGGGCTGGCGTTGAGATGAAGCAAATGGGGACGGTTGGGGGAAGGCGCTCCCTGGAGGTACTTATGGATGTATTGATCTCATCTGCGCCAGTCGATCCAAGTATGCACGAACTCATTGGGGCTGGGCCGGGGGGGCGTATGCAGGCAGCATCTTTTGATATTGTGGAGCAAGCGGTAGGCGCAATAGAGGAGGTACAGGAGATGCAGGAGAATGGTGAATACCTGGTGCAAGTAACTCGGGTCTCACGAGTGGTCGGGCTGCTGCTAGGCTACATGCAGGTGCGCGCACATGCCTGAGCCTGCATCAATGTGCACTCCGGGAACAGCAGAAGCGGCAAAGCGATGGTCGTCTTTCCGTGGTATTTAAACCCTTCGATGGTGCGCTGGAACCTTTTGAAGAGTTTCGAAAATAAAACAAATGCATGCGTTCTATTACCAAAACATTATTTGATGCCTGAGAGATGCTCTGTGGCGATGAACTACATGAAGTCCAACTCGGTCGCGCAACTCCCTCTGAGTCGCCGCGACTAACAGGGCGGTTACAAACTGAGACGAAAGGCATCTTAGACGGAAACTCGGGTGTTGGTGCTGAGGGCACTATGACTCCTAGTTCTTGTCCTCCCTTTTGACCTGATCGGGCATGTGCCATCATTGAAGCTGGCGGTTTCTGTTACACGAACACCGTTATCTATTGCATCCTCAAGTGACAATGTGAGGTTAATTTCGGTGCACATCACTCGTCTGGCGACGACTATATAAGGGACAGGAGAGGACTCGTCCGAGGTTTGCAGCTTTACCTTAATGCGACAATGCAGAAATCAAATCGGATCGATGTTTTTGAGGATAATGCCATCCGGAGTCTATACGATAGAGGTTAGAAAATTAGCCGAGCCAGCTAAGCTCAGTTCCTTAGCATGTTGTCCATCTTTCCTATTGAAGTGCAATGAAAAGAAAGAAGAAAAGAAAGAAAACCTACTATTGTGTTCGCCCATGTTGGCATATGTGTCCTTGCCAGAAAAGGCATTCCTGCCTAAACGCTTTTACAAACCAGTGTTTTTTCCGTCTAGAAGAATCGGCACTTTTATTGGTATTCATTGCTGTGACTAGCTCCCTGAGCACCAGTTAGCTCTACGAGGTTAAACGTCCAGAGGTACACTGGTTGGGAGGGCAAGGAGGCAAATAAGAGAGCTGGCATTTGGACCATGCTGTTGAACAAAGTAGGGTCCCGGTAGCATGTTGCAGCATCCTGATCGAGTGCAGGCAGTCTCGATCTTGATCTCACGGTCAGGTTCCTCATGTGACAGAGGCGGCCATTTCAAGGGATGCCGTGGAAAAGGGCGGACTTTCAACTGAAGTTGACTTGTCTTCTCGATCTCCTTCTGAAATGCATTTCAGAAGGCGCAAGTCTTCGAACCGATTCTTTTGGATACGGAGTGGGGGACCACTAAAACTGCTTTGCCTTGTGATGTAAACATTTCTTTTGCACGCGGGTCCAATGCCAAAAGGCATGCTGATAGCATCCTTTGGATAAATAGCTTTTGTCTACCATGCAACGTGAGCGAAAGTCTATTTTTACGGTGTTTTTTGTCCTCTGCGAAGTGAGCAAATATTCCTGGGTTGGGTGGGTAGGGAAGGCAATAGAGCAAAGCTAAAGCCGAACAGGGTTTCCGGGCTTTTTGTCTAGTTCTGGTGACCCGGATGGTGACCCGGACGGTTGTGACGAGTGTAGAGGCAGTCCAAGGTACAGTGAAACCACATGTGGCAGAAACCACTAAAATTCCGCTTCGTTCCAATTTAAAATAGGCTTGTTGGCTATTTGGCCCAATTTAGCGGCTACTTCCTTCAGAGATGCCTCTTCTTATAGACCGCAACTAACTGTAATGGAAACATCGCGCCTCGGGTTTAACTCGGGCGACTCGGTCACGTGATGGGCATTAGTCCATGAAGGCCGCGTGAGAGTAGCTTCGGTGCAGCCGAGTACGTGACAGCTGAATCGAAAACAAAGATTGGATTAACAGGTCGCTCAGCCTAAGATGGTTGTCTGTACATGTGTGATGTTTCAGGTGATGGGGCAGTTTGTTGCTGTCTTTCCGGGCGAAATCATCCCAGATTCTTTGGTACAGTGCCTGAACCGGCTGTTCGTCGTCAACGTCAATGTCAGCAACCTCTCATTCTTTGCCAATATGGAGTGCACGGCCCACTACCAGGGTGGTGGGGTAATGTCGTCGTTCGAGCTAGCCTTCGTTGTCACCCTGTGCGCGCCATGGGGCCTCATGGTGACCAACTGGATTTGCTATCAAGTATACGTTTGCTACCTCCGCATGACGAACCACGGGATCGAGGTAATAACTGTTGGGAGCGTTACCATCAGGGCAGAAATCGTGTTGGGGCATCGCGCAGCTCAAATTTCTCTCCAAATGCGCATTTCGTGTTGAGTTCAGCAAGGTTTACCGTTATCAAGGATCGTGGACAGTATTTCTCCATCACAGACCGGTTGTGTGGGGCATAGAACGAATCATCTCGAGAATGCCAGGAAAACGGATACGTGGCATGTGTTTAATCAATGTGTTTCCATACTTAAGGATATAAATGATACCCGGAGCAAGGTTTGTCGGCCATTGGCCAGCCAATCACAGGAAGCCTTCTTTTGCGGTTGCCATTGCCCATGTCCACAGTGATCAGATCGAAACGCGGAGGGGGTCAGAGCACCGTTGCTCCTGGTAGTTTCACAGCAAAAGGTTTGCCCATATCATGTGACACGGTGTCACAACTGTGTGGTGTGACGTTGGTCTGACTGGCGACATCCATTAGACGATGTTGGATGAGGTGGTCAACGGATGAGGCTGCGGTTTGGGGACACAGGTGGCACACTTGGAGGGTGTAAAGGCAGCTTGTTATCAGAAGCTGGTGTCTGCAACGTTCTTTCTGCTGACGTTGATGCATCCCACAATCTCCACAATGGCCATGCAGGTCTGCATACCCACCAATACTAACGAAGATGCGTCGGAATGGGGGCATTACAACATGATCCAGAAATATAAAAGTGTCTGCATTGAGGGAGGATGCGGCTTACCTGGCGTCCACGTGTCCTCCCTTTGAATTTATCCAGCAGACAAAACTCGGCCCCTCACTTGCCCCTCTCTATTTCTCCGCTCATCCCATCCACTGATGGCAGATCTAGCTTTCCCCGCAGGCCGCACCAGCTCTCTCGGCGGTGGTTGTTCGGGCAGTGAAGCAGGGGCCATTTTGAGTTGCGCGCCGCGCTCTGAGGCGTTCCACTGAGCGATACAGGTGTTCAACTGCGACGAGTACTGGTACACGGAGCTCAAGGTGCAGTACTGGGTCAGCCAGGGCTCAGACACCGAGTGCAGCACGCCGAGGTGGTGGTTCCTTGTGAGTCTGTCGTTGATCACTACTGTGTTGTACATAGTTGGGTATCCGATGGGCATATTTGTCTGCATGTACCGGGCGCGGCGCTGGCTGAAGTGCCGCTTGAAACGTGACGATGTGCGCACACACTCGGAGTGGATGCGGCACCAAGGCTGGACGCTCGTGGGCAAGGAGGTTTTCAGTGACCTGGAGTATGCTGAGAGAGAGACGATCGAGCTTCCCGAGTCCATAGCCATGCAGGAGGAGGGTGTGATTGACGGAGACGACAATCCGGTGCGGCCGAAAGCTGAAAGACCCGAATCGAAATCGAAGCCCAGCGAAGTATCACATGCTGAAGACGACTTCCGGGACGAGGATCCGGCAGGAGAGCAGGCTCGAGCTGAGAAGGGCACCCCAAGGACAGCCGCGCTAAGCAAGCACAGCGGTGTCGAAGCCTATGTAGACATGTTTATCAGTGTGAATGCAGTGACCTACGACACCGTGGATTTGGCGGATGGAGGAGGTGGGACCTGGGAGGTGGAGGGGAAGAAGTTTGCGGGGACTGACAGTGTGTCTCGCTCATCGGAAGAAGAGATTCTCGAAGCGACTTTGACGACGGTCATTGTAGGTGACGGAGAACCATGCTTCGTGAGATTGTTCAAGAAATATGACGAGGGAGACAATGGCGTCATCAGTCTCGTGCCTGTCACTTATTTGGACTCTGCGCACGTGCAGCAGGTATGCCGTGACCTTGATGCCAATCGATCGTAGGGTCCTCCACACACACGCACTTGACGTTAAGTGGTCCAATAGCGGCGAATGTCCATCGTTTGGGAACCGTCGCAAAGCTACGCATCCACACTCATGCGCCCGAGCGCGCTCCACATGCCCGCTCTCCGTAACTCTTTAATCAATTTGATAAGGGCAAGCATCATACGCCAACATGCCAGACCAGCAGTGTTTGGCACCTGAACCGGCGGCTGGCATCCGAAATTTGAAATGCCCTGACAGAAGCAGGGTTTCCAGGTGGGTTCAGGCCTGTCCTGTGGCCACACCCGTGCCCGCATCGTGCAGACCGCCAGGAACCAAGGAGCGCTGCGCGAGCCCCCGAATCCGCCAGAGCGCATCACTGGCACGCCAGCCTTCCTTAGCCCGTCAATGCGCATGCAAAGAAAAAGGGGAGGGAAGGGCCATACTGCACTTCAGGTCCCCAAAAACTGGGGCGGCATAGCACACACATTTCCTCCAGGTGCCTCTCTCAGTGACGCCCAATCAGGGTTTAGGTCCTGAGCTCAGGCTAAGAACGTGCGCATAACACTTCAGGCAAGCTAAAGTTGTTTACAACGAGTTTACATTCTACTGCCAGGTGTCAAATCCGAGTTCCTCGGCGGAGGTTTCTCAACAGAGTCTCTACCAGGCAAAAGAGGTCCGGACGGGGCTACTGTGGCCCCCTTTAGAGGGGGGAGCACAGTCTCCCTGCCGGGGCTACTGTGCCCCCCCCTTATGGGGGGGGGGGGGGATGCACAGCCCCTAACTCCGGGCATCTCCCTCACCTCCTAATCCCGGTGTGGGTGGGTAGCTAAAGAATTGTGCTGGCACTTGTGCGACAAAAAGCGAATTTTCACATTTGGGTAGCCACGAGTGTGGAGAGGCCTCGGTTCTGTTTAAGACTCAGCTGTTGTATGAGATGAACGAGGGCTGTCTACTTCCAGTCTCTTCAAAAGATGGAACGATCCTGAGTAGCCAATCGGTGGGTTGTCATATCTCCTGAGAGACGGCCTACCACTCAGGGCCTCGATTCTATCAACTGAACGGCTGCAGATCTCGGTGTGTCGTCATTCCCGAGCTCCAGCTCAGCAGTTCTAGAAGTCTGCATGGGCCCTCCATTCTGTTCTGATCTAAGTGCCCTCCCTTTTCCCTACTTTCGGTTCTTCATTTCCTACTAGCACTGTCTGAAGCTGGTTGCTAGCCGCAGCTCGGAGACAAACTAGTTTGGAGTTTGCTGAGACTTAAACCGGCATAACTGCCTGAGCTGTTAACCAACAGTTACGAGCTCGGGTGTTCTGAACTCCTCAGGTTCTCCACGAGCGTTTGTGGAGACCCATACTAACTGCAACTAACCCTTTCAGGCTCAATTGTCAATATAATGAAGGAGTCTAGATCAAGCAACCACAGCATTCGCACATTGATGTGTGGTTGGTGCGGAGAGTTGTCTGGCGTGGAGAAGTTTCCTCCACATTGGAGCCTTTTGATGGGCGATTAGTCACGGCTGCCCGGGATGCACTGGCGGTGCTTGTTTGGAGTGGAGGGGTCGCATTGCTCCTCGGGACAACTCCGAAAAACGCTTTTCTGCTTGGGCGGCTGCGCCATTTTCTGATGGCTATGATGTTGAACCATGGTGTGAAGGGGCTGAAGGGGCGATGCTCACTTCGTGGTTTTGCCGTTGCCGAAGGTGCTTGGCTCCGGCTTCACAAATCCATTCGAGGATGGCTATTTCTTTTGGCAGTGTTACGAGATTGTCAGGTACTTTTCACGATTCGGAACAACTTGAGTAAATTCATCTGAACCTGCAAGATAGACCAACGGCTCCTGCCTGACAATGTCCTGAAGTTCATTGTGCAGCGTTCCGTGGATGTGCGTTCTAGTTTACGGAGGGACTCGCAATGTGGTGATTGGAGTCGGGTGTCGATTTGGGCGCTGCAGGCGGCTCCTTCAGACCGGGGGCGTGCTTGTCGTGCGGATGGCCTTTGGCCTAGAGGCAGCAGTTGCGTACGCTCTTGTTCTTTCTATGGTGGCGCTGTGCAACCATCTTTACTTCCGACCATATACGAATGATAACGATGACCTGCTGATGATGGTTATTCTTATCAATCAGTGCATTTGTCAGTTTTTTTTATTGTGCCTCCTGGTGAGCAACAAATCCAGCGAAGCATTCGGCGCAGTCATGGTTACCATGCAGGTGGTGCTGGTTGTGTATGGATTATCGATGTCGGCGCCAGCTGTGTTCGAACTTGTGGCCCACGTTGCTTCCTCAGAAAAAGTGCGATCGGTAAGCCGAAGATTGAGTGAACAGTTACCAATTCAAGGTTTCAGCATCAATGCTATCTCCATCAACGATGTCAGCGTCGATTTCGATGAAATAGCAGAGTGTCCTCTACCCGATGGCGATGAAATAACAGAGTATCCTCTACCCGATGGCGATGAAATAGCAGAGTGTCCTCTACCCGATGGCGTTGAAAAAGCAGAGTGTCCTCTACCCGATGGCGATGAAGTGGTAGAGGTTGCTGCACCCGATAGCAATACAATGACACCGATTGCTCCGCTCGGTGGCAATACAGTGGCAGAGTTTTCCATTCACCAGTGGGGCTGGATCCACGGTGTACATCCACCGCCAACTGAGTTTTTTCAACAACATCTAATGGAAGTGCCCGAAAGGGATTGAACCTATTCACGCACGTTTAAAAAACTCCGATGGCATTGCGTGCCAACCCCAATGAGGGCAGGCCCGAATGTTGTGATCCAATAAATAAATAAATAAGACAACCTTTTCAGGTTGGGTGGCTTTCATAATGTTGTGATCCAATACCGATTTGCAGAATCGCTGACATCAGTCGTGTTGAATGTGGGAGCGCCAAATGCCACCAGAGTGTTCCGTTCATGCGACCTCTCCAATTGCGACGTAGTACGTTGCTCACCATGGTTCTTCTCAAATCGCATGCGATTAGCAAAGCCGAAGTCGACCAGGCCGATGGCATTCATCAACACTACCGTGTTCTGACGAACAGCATCTACCCATAACGTGCTCCCCGTCATCTTCATGCAAATTCCCACCGGGTGGAGCGCGGCCTGTGCCCTTGCGCATCTCGCCTCTGAGCTTTTACGACAAAGGTCCGTGCAGCATCGTTCAATTCCATCGCTGCGGAGCACCTCAGGGACCGTGCCTTCTACATGTTACAATGCCCGGCGATCGTGGGACGCGACGCGTCTGGAGGATTAGCACGTGCGCAGCACGCTATGTGTCGCATTCGGTGAATACATTAGAGGTTATTTGTGCCACATACAAACTGATGTGATATTTCGTGGCGATGGTGGACTATGGTTAAAGTTATCGGTGTCTGCCCTCAGATTGGGCATGCTCGAACTCGAATGCACAATGTACAGTATGCGCCTACTGGGGTTCTTTAATAGCATCACGCCATCGTTGAGGGTCCGATCGATGTTTCATGCATCATAACATGACTTTAATTTATAAATGTGATATATATTTCAGTTTATTTTGCTCTTCACATATCATTGCCAACAGGCACACTGCTTAGCATTTCATCGAAAATAGCTTTCTTCTTACACGCGTTTAAGTGTGTGAGAGAAAATCTCTTTTTGGAATGTCTTTACTAGGCTGATTCACAGCTTCACGTGCTTTTTAGGCTGATGCACAGCTTCTAAGGTAAAATGTTTAGAGTCTTCTGGGATGGGTGGGTAGGGAAGGCAAAAGAACAGAGCTGCGGATTCCCGTTGTCGGAACTCCTAAATACTTTTGGTAATGCACGGTTTTGCGTGTAAGCCCTCATATGATCTAACGGCTCAGGAAAACTCTGATCGATCTACCGGCACTGAAACCTCAGAAATTCCGCAGGCTCCAATTTATTGGGGTTAACCATTTATTTTGGTACCTGGTCCTTTTTGTCGCACCACTGGTCATTTTTGTCGCTGTCGCAGAATATTCTTTTGTCGCGAGACCACCGAACAGAATTTTCTCAAAAAAACAGTGAATTCTGTTCGTTCCCTTAAAGGGGTAAAGAAGGTTTTCAGAAAATAAATGGAGACATGAATACGACATCGTCGTTCGAACAGTGTCAAGGTGCCCCAAAAATTTTCGTCATCCAAAATTTTAAACTTCAGGTTGTCGCAACTGTCTGTCGACCGACGGATCGGACCTTCGACCGACTGCTAGATCGGTCAAAATGAAATCTGACTCGGAAACCGAATCTAATTTTTGTCGCAGGCATGTGGAAGATACAGCAGCCCTCCCTCGACTGTTTGTCGACCGAACGATCGAACCGTCGACCGACCACTCGATCATAAAAAAAATGAAATCCGCATCGGAAACCGAATCTAGTTTGTCGCATGGCTGTCGAAGATACAGCAGCCCTCCAGTCGACTGTTTGTCGACCGAACGATCGAACCGTCGACAAACCGCACGATCAGTAAATTCACAGAAATCCGCTCGATCGATCGGAAATCTGCATCGGAAATCAAATCGCGGGGCTGTCACAAGAAGTGTCACAAGACCGTCGCAAGCATCTAGGATGTAGAAGATCCAGTGTCACAGCAGCCCTCCAGTCGACTGTTTTTCGACTGCGTCACAGTCCGCGTCACGGCCACCAGAAAATTCGGATGCCAATTGGTCACAATATTGATGATCTGCCACGTCACTGTGACACCCCCGGGGATACTGTACTCACTCGATCCTGAGATAGTAGCGTCACATCTTGAACAACTATTCTTTCCGCGGGCGTCAACACATTATTCTCAGGCGCCGACACCGACCAACCCCTGCATACTTCTGTGTTTTGTTGTTTTCTGACTAGTATTCGTTGTTGTTTCCTTCAGTACTGTTTGCTATTTTATTTTTCGGTTTTACGCCGGGATTGATTGGAGCTCTGGGCAATCTGCCCGCGAGGTTCGGCATTTTTGCAGGTTAGCGTGCTGTTTTCTGCAGGATCTCGTGCGTTGTTGGCGACTCGCATGCTTATTCGTTTTAACATTGGGAGTGCTTGGAGCCCGTTAGGCGTTTTGCCCTCCTGGTTGGGTTCGATTCCCAACACCTCTGCTGACTAGCGCGCTGTATTTTGCAGGATAGCATGCGTTTCGTTTCGGCGACAGCAGTGCTGCTGTTGCAGGACAGCACGCTCATTCGACAATAGCAGTTCTTTCGTTAGTTTTGGGAATGCTTGGAGCCCGTTGCGCATCTTGGCCTTCGGGTTGGGTTCGATTCCCAACATTTCTGCTGACTAGCGTGCTGTTTTTTGCAGGATCTCGTGCGTCATCGTGTCATTTTATCCTGTCTTCCGTTTGTTATTTTCATTCTTCACGTCTGTCTGTTAGTTGCAAGTATGGTTTAGTCACCGGCGTTGATGATTTATTATTTATTCTGTGACTGACTCCGCAGATTTCGACTTCTGCAGGAACTCGTATTCGGTGTAGTACGCGGAGCTTTCGGCCGAGATCGAAGACGAGCGGCCTACAAAGGCGTAATAGATTTAAAACTAGCTTTCGTTTTGTAATTGTCGCAACTCGAGTCTTAGTAAAAGCAACGTAAGTATTGTAATATTAGAACATTTGTATCGGCATCATGCATTTCGCTTGTTGTGTGCATGCTCTATTCATGCTGTGTGTACATCCGAGGATGTTTTTCGTAGGGTTATTATTAGTTAACGAATATAACCGTTGCGTCGGCTGTGTGTTTGCCCACTGGTTTGTTTTGTTAAAATTTTACAATTTTAAATAAATTTCTGCGACAATAATGACCTTTTTATCATTTTTGTCGCAGCCTGCGACAAAAAGGACCTATTGGTCATTTTTGTCGCAGCCTGTGACAAAGGAATATTCTTGCGACAGCGACAAAAATGACCATCGGTGCGACAAAAATGACCCGCTACCATTTATTTTGCTCCTCACATCGCATTGCTATGTAACAGAGATCATTAGGCACTGCTCTGTGCTAGGCTGCTGCTGCCGCCATCTCGGAGTGGTCGGGAACATCTGCTGGGTCAATGTAGGAGTGGATGGCAGAGGAGAACTGAGACCATTCAGCCGCCCAGGAAGCAACAACACTTCTCAAGCGCCGTTCCCACTGCCCTGACACAGATACAAGCCCCCTTGCGGGTGCTGTGGCCAGAGAAGTGTCCCCCTTCCGGAGGGACACACCCCAGCTTTCCCAATGCCAACCGCACCCAGCCATTAGCTTGCGCCGACTGGAGCTTGCCTCGCTCCCACGGCAGCCTACAATAGCTGCCCTGCACTTCCGAGCACGTCGCCGGGCGCTGCCCTTAACTGGCAGCCCGCACCTGCTGTACTGCAGAACCGCAGGAGCCGCACAAGCCCCGCACATCCCCCGCTGCGGGGATGGTGAGCCTTCTGCTGAGGCGCACATGCCCCGTGCCTTTCTCCTTGTGGAGAACCACGGAGATGTCATCACAGTTTGTGATGCTGTCATGCTGATGTGCTCCCTGCGCATGGAGACGCCCGTCTCCGGCCGACCGAAGGTGACAAAGGCAAACACCGCGTAGGTGCACGCCCTGAGCAGCTCGCCCGTAGCTGCCCGGCCCACTGGCTACAGCCCTATCCATCCCGTGCTCATGCACCGCCGAGGCATGCCCGGCAGGCAGCCAGGTCTGCACCGTCTGCTCCTCACCTGCGGCTTCAACCGCTTGCACCTGGAGGCGGGTGCGAGGAAGACAGATCCGCTGTCCGGCTAAGCTCGCTGAGCATCAAACTGATAATCACATAAACAGTGTCTGGCCGAGGCTTTATGCTCTCGGAAACCCAGACAGTGAAGCAAGACTGTACTACTGTACTGTACTACTGTACTGTACTACTGTACAGTACAGTGCTAGGATGTCACGGACACGATACGGAAGCAGGGTCAGGCTAGGGGCTAGTCAGAGCCCATAATAACTAAGCCTAAACCCGAAGTCCAGCACACCACCCGTGGGTGTGACCACCTAGCAAAGCAGGTACAGGATAATTATACAGCCACGAGATAATAAACAAACACCTAACATTCACCAAGGCATGGTATCGGTCCAATTTTTTTTATATCGGTTGCCAACTGATAGTTGAAAAAATACAATCGGTGAATAATGATAGTCAGCACGCCATTCATCGAATGATAGGGATAATCATAATGAAAGTATCGGTTGATAGTGATAGTTTACTATTTAAAAATGTTGACTATCGACCGATAACGATAGTTATGCACAGACAGATCGAACGATAGTGATAGCATGCTGAAGGCAACTAATAATTACCAATAATTGTCTAATTAGCGATAGTCAGCAATGCGCGCAAGCTACGAGCGCTGCACAGTGGGGCCAACCACAGGGTTTCGTTCTAGCTTTCTAGTTTCTACATACTCAGCTAGTCGGCTTATCCAGGCACGGTGTGGCCCGTCAGCAGAGTTTGACAGTCTGTGCATACACACGTTCGGCTCAACCAGGTAATCACCGCAGTTCAACTATCCTATTTGGTGTTCACACTAGCCATCATGATGTGCTTCAAGGTGCATTCGGAGGTGCACTTTTGCATATCGCCATGCATGCGGCCCACTCGCCACTCAACAACCTCTCGAGCGAGCACTGGAAGATCGTGCAGCGAGTGCTTCTTCGGCTGCTTGCAATCGTTGCTTCTTTTCTTCGAGATACTTCTCGATCTCCACATTACAGCCGGCCAAATTCTCCACTGGTTCCCACGTGTTACAATGATCCCCCAAAGGGTCACCATCTACCTCCCAACTAACTAACCATTGTTCGGCGCCATAGCTAGTCTTATCTCCCTTTACGCACGCAACAACATACTCGTGCTCATCGCTGCCCGTTGGGTCGAATGGAGATTGTTGGGAACGCTTTATCGGCTCTTTGCCTTGGGCACGCAATACGACCTGCTCCGAGCGTGCTCGCTTTGAAGACAGGTTGCCACCAGCCCGCACAGGGGTCGTTCGGGCCGTAGATCGATGCATTGAAGCTCGTCCTTCGGCTTGCACGGGTCATGACGCTGACTGACGATGGGGTGACTTGAGGATGCGTAAGTCGGTATGAGAATAAAATACTGTAGTAGTGAAGTAGTGAAACAAAGGTGTCACCCGGCGAAGTGTTCTTATATCGC
This sequence comes from Cymbomonas tetramitiformis, assembly GCA_001247695.2. Taxonomy (NCBI): domain Eukaryota; kingdom Viridiplantae; phylum Chlorophyta; class Pyramimonadophyceae; order Pyramimonadales; family Pyramimonadaceae; genus Cymbomonas; species Cymbomonas tetramitiformis. The sequence continues at coordinate 67,635 of LGRX02010494.1, read as the reverse complement.
CACCATCTGGCATCGACAAGCAGCGAGCGGATCACATTTCCCACATCCCATTGGCCAATAATTTCAAAATTCAAATGCAGGTGTCCCAAGCTGCACTATAGCCAAGACAATGACTCCGTGGGCCACTCAATTAGGATGAGGGCCGATAATGCGGATTGCGGGATGTGCGCCTTCATAATCGGTTATGGACACATAGTTTCAGTCTCGGCATCGAACGATAACAGATGGTCCGCGTGGCACTATCGTATGATAATGATACCTTCTTGGCGCGCAACCGATCGATAGCGATAGTTAAATATTCAAAATTTTCATCATCGACCGATAGTGATAGTGACGCATTACCATATCGGTTGATAGTGATAGTGTGAGACCGGATTATCGCCGATACTTCGATAGATCTAACTATCGGCGCAACCGATACCGTGCCTTGACATTCACTTCGGTGGAAACCGATCACTTCTAGCTGGGTGCCGGGGTCTTGACCCGGTCATCCCACTACTGGGCTAAAGCTAATCAAGCTGCCAGGATAACTGAAGTAAACTCAGCCACTTTGAGGCTGGTCAGCAGGGCTGAGTTCAGCGGTCGGGATGCAAGCACAGAAGAACCCCGAAGTGAATTGTAAGCTGTCCGTGTCAAATCGAGCACCACCAGGCCCAAGTGGGCAAGGTGGATCCACAGCAGAAAGTAAAGCAACTGAAGAACCGAGACAAGCAGATTCCCACGGCGGTTTGAGCATTGAAGAAGCATATAAAAGAACCCCATCGTCTGGCGGCCAATCACGGATGTCTGCAGCACCAAGTGGTGGAATCGAAGCAAAGAGATCTCCAGTAGACCGACGGGCGGTGGCTCCGGGCTCAACCAGGCCCCTGTCACCACCGCCCACGGCAACCAGAGATGCCGTAGCGCTAGTCAGCAGAGAACAACAAAGCACGGAAGCCATCAACGCACACCGGAGAAAGCTCGGCGGAGTCCGGGGACGGCACATCGGAGTCAGACTGCCACCGGCCGTTGGCGATGCTCCCCCGTCAGAGTCACGCTCAAGAGTGCCGAAGGAGCCAAAAGCCACCCGCCGCCCGCCGTCAGAGCCATTGTCAGAGCCTTGGTCATTGTCAGAGCCTTCAGAGCCAACGTCAGAAGTCTCAATCCTCATGCCAGCAAACAGCGGAGCCGGTGCAGAGTCGCCGAGCTGGAGTGACGGGACAGAGCCAGGCAAGCCGAGAGAGCCAGGGACAACCACCGGCGGGTCATGAGCCGCAGGCACACCACCAGCCACGAGTGCAGAGGGATGCCGAACCGCAGGCGGTGGCGGAATCGAGCCCCGTGCATCCGAGTGGAATGTGGCCAGACCAAACTGAGCCATGCCGTCATCGTCAGCCGCCGCATCCTGAGCGGAAGCCGCCGCATCCTGAAAGTGCCGCAGAGATGTGGGCTCAGCCGTCACAAAAGAACATGCTGACAGCTCGCACACCTCTGGGCGACCCTCCATCGTGCAGAGCGACTCGAAGGCATGCTCATCCCCAGCGTCATAGAAACGCTGGAAACGAACAGCCAAGCAGTCAGTCTCATAGTCCTCAACTGCACCACAGTAGTGGGCAGACTGAGGACCGCCGTTGGGGCATTCAGCATGCCAGTGCTTCAAACCACTTTGTGCACACTCCGCATTTCTGCAGTGAGGCACGAAGGCACCGCTCTTCTTGTCAAACGAGACAGGAGGAGCGGTGCCAAGTGGCTTAACACCAGCACGATGATGCTTAGCAGCAGAGCGGGTAAGGTGCTTGCCCGCAGGCGGTGCCCCTTGCCGCTTCTGCCGCTTTAGGTCACGAATGTCCTGCTGCATGCGCTCCAGCTGCTTCCGCAGACTGGACAACGCCGCAGCTAGGTCAGACGCGCCATCGCCGAATGACAGAGCCGAAACAGGGGTGCCAGGGACTTTCAGGCCGTGGCGGAACTGCTCCTGCACACGAGCCTGAATAGTCAGAAGAGACACGCCCTGCCGCTGGTCAGCTCGAGCCAAGGAATTAGCCAAGTCAAGGTACAGAGCCGCACCGCCGAGAGCCTTGAGAAACTGCCGCTTCACCGCGTCCTCTGGCAAGTTGTGGGAACGCTGAACGTCCCGCAACAGGCCATTGAACTCACGGATGTCACGGTCAGGATCTTCGCTGCTGAGGATGCGAACCGCCAGCAGCGACTCAAAAGAGTCAAAGGGTTCTGAGCGTTCCTGGAGCATGCGCACCACCTCAAGGGCAGCGCGCTTGCCATCTCCAGGAACGTCAGACCCAGAGGCCTCAAGCCAGTCACGAGCAGGTGAGCCAGGGCGAGCCAGAAACGTCAGAGCCGAAAGCAGCAACTCGTTCCCCTCATGCCTAGCCGCAACAGTCATGTCAGTCAGGTCAAAGAGGGGAGCAAGTGCCTGCGACTGGAGAAGGAACTGTGCCCGAAGCTCATGCATGATCTGCGAAAAAATGTCGACTGCGTCGGACTCTGTACCAGCGAAGCGGTCCGATTTGTCTCCGAGAATCTTCGTGGCAACGATTTTTGCGACCTTTCTGTCAAAATTGTCGCGAGCAAGCTGCTGACATTTGTCGAGAACTTCCCTCGCAGCTGCGGTGGATGGAGCTGGCAGCTGCGGGGTGTGTGGTGTCGCAGTGTGCTGCGCACCCACATCATCAAAAATCGTCTCTAATCTACGGACGCGAGACCGCGTCATCCTATTTGCTGTGGTAACCATGATAGAGAGACAGGGGAAAGGTCGAGCTAAACAGGGTGGTGATGTAAGAATTGTCACGGCGGCCAGATACTCTGTAGAAGTCTCAGCTGAACAGATTGAAAATCACAGGTCGTTAGCGGAAGTTTGAGAGCGGCCAAGATTCGCAACGTGTGGAGCGTCCTTGCCAGGGCCAGTGGCGCACGATGCAGATCAACTCTCGCCGCGACGATACTGCTGCAAAATAAAAAAAACAATCCGTCACAAACCGATCTCCTGCGCAGCGAAGGCGAGCACAACGCGTGCCGCCATCACTGCCATGTCAAAAGGCCATACCGCGAGAATGATACACCACCGCCCAAGTGGGCGCTCAACCCCTCCTACGTCCTACTTAGCCGAACATGGCAACAACAAGGCGCTGTGCCATCATCAGAATCACCGGAAAGCCGGTGCGGGCCATAACCTGCGAGAAAGACAGATCCGCTGTCCGGCTAAGCTCGCTGAAGCATCAAACTGATAATCACATAAACAGTGTCTGGCCGAGGCTTTATGCTCTCGGAAACCCAGACAGTGAAACAAGACTGTACTACTGTACTGTACTACTGTACAGTACAGTGCTAGGATGTCACGGACACGATACGGAAGCAGGGTCAGGCTAGGGGCTAGTCAGAGCCCATAATAACTAAGCCTAAACCCGAAGTCCAGCAGCGGGACATGCCCTTCACCGCCCTGGAGACTGCCCGGCCCTTCACAGGTCCGGGGAATCACATGTCCTCGTGGCAGTTGTTGATGGCAGACAGGTAAGGCTGCATGTTGGACGCCTGCATTGTGCCCTTGTCTAGCATGTGGCCAATGTACAACCCCGTTGCCGGAAGCCAATCCCTGCTCTCCGCCTCACAGAACGCCATGAAGGCCCGAGCCTTCGAAGTGCCCAAAATCGGCATTTCATGACGCAGCCGACGTACCCAGCATAAGTGAATGATCAGGGAGATTTGAAGTTTAGACTTTAGAGGCGACAAAAGAGGCGTTGGCACGGATCCCCTTGTATAGGATACCACGGTCCAGGTTTTTCGATCGCGCGAGAAAATCGCGATCCACGATTTCATCCTTTTACGAACTATTTCCTGCGTTAGTGGGAAATATTTCAGAGCAGTTTTTTAACCTTCCGCTCCGCTTTTTAACACTGTGGCAGTGGCATGGATATACCATATACCATAAAGTGCATATGCATGTTAGGCACCGCATATATAAGGCTGGGATGAACTCATATTGGCGAGAGGAACAATTTGATATGCGGGGTTTCGCATTCTGCCCAGTAGAATGGAAGATGCCTCATCTTCGTGGACCTTTTCAATTTTTTCCAACTTCTTGGATCAGCGTGGATCAGTTACAAGGACAACGGAATCTTGTTCGACATGTTCAAAATTGCCTAAAACCGTCGAGCTTGTTCGGGGGCGAGATGGGGATTTAAGCGCCAGAGTGCGTTAATTCGCATTCACTATCCCGCACCGGTGAGTTGCGGAATCGTGAGTGCATGTCCGAAACCGCATCAAAGTGTGCTTGTGATACCCCACGGGTATCACAAACACCAGAATAACTATGCAGGCTGTGTTTCCGTGCATAACAACACGAAACACAACAATTTTGCACTCACAAAGTAACTGTTGGAAACCCAGCGTCGGCTGTGGGGAAACGCTCGGACGGTGAACGAACGGATCAAGCTAAATTGTTATAGCACAAATAAATACCCTGAGTTTGTGACACTAGCTGGCCACCGAGGATGATCAACCGGATATGACACGTGACTGTATGACTAGTCACTGTGACAATTCCAGCACGAGTAACGTCGCAAACGGTCACAAACTTCTAGCGAGCTCTACCCTATTGAAGATGCTCGCGGATTGAGCCTTTTTCGCCTTGAGTGCACCAACACAAAGTTGGATATGCTTCCGCTTACCCAAGTGAAGCACGATATCGTATCGTATGTGCTCAAGAGCTCAATTGGCGCAATAGATCGCAAAAGCAACAATCATGTAAAAATTTAACCTATCTGGCCAGTGAGACACCTTCCGTTGACCAACACTGGGCAACTTTGACCGCGATTTCCGGAGCCGTCCGATGTCCAAATTCACTGTTGGGACCGGATTTCAGCATGGCGCACCCCAGTTTATATAGCCGCGAGGAAATTTTCATCCGAGAAAATTTTATCTGACCGTATTATCCCATACCTTGCCTCCCGCGGTTCAGAGGCGACAAAAGATGCAAAAATGCAAACATGCAAAAAATGTTTGTCACTCTGCAGAGGGGCTTTTTTAAGAGCGTGTGAAAAAGTGGAGTCGAGGGGCATCGATCCCCTTACCTCCCGCATGCGAAGCGGGCGCTCTACCATGTGAGCTACGACCCCGAGGGTTATGTCGGAAGTATCCCGGTCTAAGGGCTGGAGTCGAGGGGCATCGATCCCCTTACCTCCCGCATGCGAAGCGGGCGCTCTACCATGTGAGCTACGACCCCATACACCGTCCTTTTATAAATATTCAAGTGAGTGTGAAAAGTGGAGTCGAGGGGCATCGATCCCCTTACCTCCCGCATGCGAAGCGGGCGCTCTACCATGTGAGCTACGACCCCATATGTTTTTATATGACATTATAGCGCGTTTCAACCACACAAAAACACTGACTCAAAACTCACATCAACTTGTTGCAGTCATTTACATACTTAATAATAATGGCAGTGTTCACGTATTCAAATGTACTTACGCCGTGACAGAAGTTGCTCCAACTTACTAAATCCGTCGGTTCTAAGCGTTTCAATTGTACGTATGTGCCAATAAGTGCACGCTAACCCTCCTTTTCTCAGCCGACTCTCCACCTTGGGGCTATGGACGAATCCACCCAATGCGCCACATCCTCCGAAAAGGAACAAACTCCGGACTCGCATCCAGGTGTCCGCGGAGGGCCCGTGCCCCTTGATGTGTCGTCGACCCTGAAAGCTGAAACTGCATACCGAGAGGCACACCGTTCTTCCCGTTCAGCGATGATCCTGCCGTATATGATGCTGCAACCCTCACTTAACTTTTTGGCCTTGCACATTGAAAGCACTTATTTTGCTGCCCGCCCCCCGCCCCGCGCCCCCGTGAAAGTCACGAGTCCGATGTTATCGTCATTTAGCTGAACACAGATAGGCAGCGGTGACAGCGATTTCCCGCTGTTGGCACCTGTGCACTCTCTGAAGCTGCAACTTTTGCGAACGTCAATATGGACGGCATATGATGACATGTGGATAAGGTTCCCGCGCGCTCATCATATGCACTTTTTCCCGCGTGCGTGTTCCCACTTGCATTCGCAATCTCATAACGACTGGCTGCCTTCTCGCCCATGCGCTTCCTTAACCTCTGCTTGTGAATCTGCAGAGCTGTCCTCCCAGGAGCTCGATGCCTGCTGCCGGGTGCTTGACGTCGTCCTCGAAGATCTATCACAGTTTAACAAGCCCTCGCTCAAGGTTCTTCGGCCTAGCATACTGCTTACCCACGTCACGTTCGTCGACCCTGGAAGATCAGCGGCGCTCGCGTATCGCGCGCACGCATGCATATCCTCCTGTGGACTCTTGAAGTCAGAACACCATATCCGCAGGGTGCCACTTTCAACGCATGCTTAGGGCTCGCGCCGTGCTCTACAGGCGAGGAGGATACCTTGATACGGGCCGTTGACACCAGTGATATGTTAACGTGAGCCATGCATTAGGGTTTACACCGCCGACCGCTCATCCTCCGCACGACATCCATTTGGCCTAGGGTTTGAATAGCCTCCTCAGTCTTTGACACCCTCTTCCACTGAGGCCAAGGCTTCACACCACTTCCGACAGTCCAGGACCTCTCCTGAATCTGGCTAGGGAATACACCACTTCTAAGAGTCCGCAGCCGTTGATGAAAGGCGCGGAGGTTCGCTAGCGGGCATGATGAGGGCGACCTTTTCCTGTCCAATCGCTACCGGCTGTGCTGAAATGCTTTGGCTGTGGACTTTCCTCACGAGTTGAAAACAGCGTACTGAGGCTGGGGTCGCCTCAGAGCGGGCTGATCGCGACCTTTAACTCATTGGGAGCGATGCTGCACCGATCGCCGGCAAGTGCGATCAGCGGTCAACAATTTACTGCATGCTTAGGACACTTCACAGTGACCCACGGGCTATGACTTATGAGAGGTTCGTGAGGGGACAAGTGTGCCGTTGCCCGAAGGGACTTGCTTGTAATGCTGCTGCTGTCGACGTGGCGGGAGCAGGGCCTTCGCAAACGCCTACACACTTTTGCGCAATACTTGGGATCTGGCCACAAATACGGGAAGACGGCGGATGAGTATCAGAGCCGCCGAGAGAGACTAAAGGTGTGCTTGCTTTCCCTGTAACGCGCTAACCGCCCTGTGGGCGCCGCCTGCTCCCCCTCTTCCGCACTAACAGAGCCGCCTGCTCGCCCTGTGAGGCACTCAGGGGTTCACGGGCGCCGCCTGCTCTCGCGCAGGCTCGGAACAGACAGCAGATGCAGGCCAAAGCCCACGATCGACAATTCATCAACAACACACAATTGCGCGAGGGTCGGATCCGACGGCTCGAAGCCCTCAAGGTGCACCCGCGCAGAAGCAGGGCTCCCTCTCTGTGCCCCTCGCCCTCTCAGAACTTCCGTTCTGGAAGATGCCTGTGATCTGCACCAGCAATCTGCCCTCTGAATACCTCAGGATTACGGTATGGGGGTGGTGAGCATTGTGCGGCGTGTGGTCACCGTCAGGATGATGGCCGCCTTGAACATGAGGCTTCCCTGCAGCTGCTGGTTCCAGATGGGGTGCCCCTCCTCGACGGTCCGGCTGCAGCTCCTGACGCAGCTGTCATTCTCAGTGCAGCTGGTGAGGCTGAACTCCATGTTTCCCGAGAGCTCTCACGATCTGCATCCCTCGATGAGCTCTCACGATCTGCATCCCTCGATGAGCTCGGAGAACCTATGGACACGTGGGTGCTGGCATGTAGCAGCGGCACTCCTCTGCACTATGATAGGATCCGAAGTGTCACCCTGCACAGCAAGTGGTAGCAGCATGTGGTAGGAGTATGACGGGGGTTGAGGCTGCACCGGTCACACCCTAGTGGTGAAGACGAGGCGGTGTGGTTTTTGGGGATGGCTGCTGGACGCGGCGGCAAGCAGGGGACCCGCACGAGGCAGAGAGCATTTGGCCTGCTGCGGCGAGCGCGCCGGAAGAGCCGGTCGCGCGGCCCTGCGCAGGGGCAAGCTGCGGCGCCGCCGCCGACACAAGCCTCGACAGGATGGTGGAAGGAGTGCAGCTTCACAACGCCCGGGCGTGCTACGCCTGCAAGTGTCGCTTCACTCAGCTGCACTTCTTTTATGACCAGGTGACATCTATGACCAGGTGGTCACCTCCTGCTGCAGCGGACGCGCTTCCATCGATCCCAGGGATGCCCCCGCGATCTTTTCGCGGCAGTCCAAGTCGCTGATCCGTGCCGCCGCCGCCACGTGGCGGACCAGTCTTTTCCCTTCCTCGGCATTTATCCGAGGGTGTAAGACGGGGTGGGATGGGATGGGGGGTAGGGGCGCAGCTTTGCCCCGCATGCGCCGAGCTGAACTACCATAAGCGGACGCAGACCGCCGATCTGAGTGGGAAGGTGGCTGTGGTCACCGGCGCCCGAGTCAAGATCGGCTATCAGGCACGGCTGGGCACCTGCCTTAGATAGCCGCCTGCCTCGCTGCCATCCAAACCTTCTTTGTCAGGACTTGGGGGGCCCTGGGCTGGGAGGAGTAGAGGGCTGCGGGGTACAGGTTGGGCTTCAACCTGCGGGGCCCAGAGGGCATTGGAATTTGGGCTGGCGTGAAGCTGGGGGGCTAGAGGGCAGTGAGGCTGGGGGGCCTAGAGGGCAGTGAAGCTGGAGGGTCTGAAGACTGGGGGGATAGAGAGTGATTGTAATGAGGCAGCGTTGTCTGCAGTTGCCACATACTGGAGGATTGTGTTGAATGCGATACAACGGTTACAATGCATTGGTCGGGGTGTTGGACAGGTCGGGCTGAAGCTGCTTCGCTGTGGTGCAACGCTCGTGGCCCTCACCCGCTTTCCTCAGGTGCCCCGCCTCTCAGTGGCTTCTCTCAAGTGCCCCGTGTCTACTTCCCTTAATTTTGCAGGAGCCCCGCCTCTGATTGGCTTCGCGCAGGAGCCCCGCCTCTGATTGGCTGCGCACAGGAGCCCCGCCTCTGATTGGCTTCGCGCGGGAGCCTCGCCTCTGATTGGCTTCGCGCGGGAGCC
>LGRX02010494.1:0-46699 GCA_001247695.2 Cymbomonas tetramitiformis | reverse complement strand
GACGCGTGCCTCGGTGTGAAAATGGGCTCATAAAGTTCGGCGCCCGCGAAGTTCTGGCGCAGCTCAGTGCGCACGGGGTTCACCCTGTATCCGCTTGCGGCCACGACGTGTGCCTCGGTGTCAAAATGGGCTCATAAAGTTCGGCGCCCGCGAAGTTCTGGCGCAGCTCAGTGCGCACGGGGTTCACCCTGTATCCGCTTGCGGCCACGAGTCGCTCGGAAGCTGCCTCCACAGCTCCACGCTGCCCTGCGCTCCACAGCCGGCGGAGTCGAGAACAAGACGGCGGACAAGTTGGCAGCAGCAGGGACGATTCCTTCAAAGAAATTTGCCTCTGAGCGGACTGTGCTGCAAAGCTGGTGCTGCGCAGTGCGACACTCGCGCGGGGGAAGTGCCCGAGCTCCAACTTGATTCAAAGCTGTCGCCTCTCATGAGCAGGAGACGCCGGGAGGCAAGTCGATGCACGCAAACCTGGAGCGGGTAAAAGGAAGACGGTTGCCATATGTACCCTACTCCGAAGTACACCGATTTCCCTCCGCGGCCGAGCGCCCCAACCTGCACCGCTTTGGCGCTCCCAGCCCGAACTGGAGTGGTGGAATCGAGGAGAAGGGTCCGCCCGTTCCTGCAGGAAAATTTCGTCGTGGCATCGGTGAGAACCGGAGCGGCAATTTGTTGATGCTCTGGTGGGAGTTCCTTGAGCGACTGGAGGGAAGACGTGCCCCGTCCAGAGTGGCTTGCTGCGCGTGCACTACCGGCGGCCACAGAGCCTCCTTTGAACCCGCCCAGCTTCAGGGCGACTTCCAGCAAGTCCTCCAGAGCTTTGGCACATTTGCTCCTGAGTGGTCTGCGATAGTTCTTGTATCTCCCCACACAAGCTATGACGCTTGCCGTGAGCGCGCGAGATGACCCAGCGAGCTATGACGCTTGCCGTGAGCGCGCGAGATGACTCAGCGAGCTATGACGCTTGCCGTGAGCGCGCGAGATGACTCAGCGAGCTATGCATAAACACACATATGACCTTGTGAGAATGGCACGCGAGCTGCCCACGCACGTGAGCGCGCGAATGACTCAGCGGCTATGGCGCTTGCCGTGAGCGCGCGAGATGACTCAGCGAGCTATGACGCTTGCGTGGCGCGCGAGATGACTCAGCGAGCTATAGCGCCTGCCGTGGCGAGATGACTCAGCGAGCTACTTAGCGCCTGCCGTGACGCGCGAATGGCCTTAGCGACTATGACGCTTGCCGTGGCGCGCGAATGACGCCGCGAGCTATGGCACGCTGCCGTGACGCTTGAATGACTCAGCGAGCTATGACGCCTGCCGTGAGCGCGCGAGATGACTCAGCGAGCTATGACGCTTGCCGTGAGCGCGCGAGATGACTCAGCGAGCTATGGCGCTTGCCGTGAGCGCGCGAGATGACTCAGCGAGCTATGGCGCTTGCCGTGAGCGCGCGAGATGTTTCAGCGAGCTATGACGCTTGCCGTGAGCGCGCGAGATGACTCAGCGAGCTATGACGCTTGCCGTGAGCGCGCGAGATGACTCAGCGAGCTATGACGCTTGCCGTGAGCACGCGAGATGACTTAGCGAGCTATGACGCTTGCCGTGAGCGCGCGAGATGACTTAGCGAGCTATGACGCTTGCCGGAGCGCGCGAGATGACTCAGCGAGCTGGCGATGCTTGCCGTGAGCGCGCGAGATGACTCAGCGAGCTATGACGCTTGCCGTGAGCGCGGAGATGACTCCAGCGAGCTATGACGCCTGCCGTGAGCGCGAGATGACCTGGGCTGAGCTATGACGCTTGCTGTGAGCGAGAGATGACTCAGCGAGCCATGACGCTTGCTGTGAGAGCGAGATGACTCAGCGAGCTATGACGCCTGCCGTGAGCGAGATGACTCAGCGAGCTATGACGCTTGCCGTGAGCGCGCGAGATGACTCAGCGAGCTGGCAGACGCTTGCCGTGAGCGCGCGCGAGATGACTCAGCTGGTGCCATGACGCTGCCGTGAGCGCGAGATGACTCAGCGAGCTATGACGCTTGCTGTGAGCGCGCGAGATGACTCAGCGAGCTATGACGCCTGCCGTGAGCGCGCGAGATGACTCAGCGAGCTATGACGCTTGCCGTGAGCGCGCGAGATGACTCAGCGAGCTATGACGCTTGCTGAGCCGAATGGGCTGAACTTCGCTGAATTCCTCCGAGAAAGTTCTCCCGGTGATTGTGGCACGCGTTCGACGGTTTGCTGCTCATCCACGTTTGACGTGCATTTGTCGGGGCTCGCCTGTTCTACTTGCTCAGAAAGCCGGCTGGCCAATCATAGCGCTGTATCCTGCCAAGGATGCTGTCACTTCTGTTGATCTACCGTTGAGAAACCTCCGCGGCTCCTCATCCTCATCCACTACGAGCTCTGCTGGCTGCTTGACGATCCGCCTCGTGGGCATGTGACATCCAAACGGCTGTTCTGTGACTCCCGCCAGTCTCGGCCAGTTCCATTCTGCCGAGCGCTGCGACCGGCTTTCTGTTAGACTCCAAGTTATCGCCTCGGATTCTTCGGAGAAGATGCTCAAGCGTGAGTCGATTCTGGAGGCTTCCGGCTCATTCTTTCCGGGCTTGGAGGAGCGCTTTTCAATGAACTCCAGGCGGGCCATGTGTCCCCGGAGCAAGCGTCATGATCTGTTGTCGTCCGAAGTCTTCCAAGAAGGGCAGGCACGCGGAGGCATTGAAATGACCAGCCGTGGTAGGGAACCCCAGGGAATGTGTAAACTAGACATCAGCCGCCGCCAATTCCCACAACTTCACAGGGATTGCCTTGTGTTCAAACGGGAGCTGAAGGTTCGCCACTAGCCCCTGCTATTTGTCGGTGTGGCATGGAGCTTACCAGAGGGCGATCAGGAAGTGGCTGTGGACACTCCTGATGTCCGCCCTGGCCGTGCGAGACCCGGGCGAAGGAGCGAGGGCGCAGTGGACACCGACTGGCAGCGCTGCGCCGCAGGGGCGGCAGTGCCCACTTCACCAAGGCATGGAACTCGCGGATTGCGCAGGCCTCCTCAAAATTGGAGTGAGTTTTCCGACAACTCATACGCCGTGTGCGGCCGTCCAATGGCATTTGGCAAGGGACCGGAGCGCGCGGTAGCGGTCCAAAGCGCCGCGGCGAATGCCCGGTGAACGCAAGGCATGCGAAGGATGCCATGCCCAGCGACACACCCTGCCGCTCCCGGCGTGCGAACCGGGCTCCCTGATGAGTGCGTGCACTCCGCGGTCGCGAAGGATGAAGACGGCGATGGGGGTTTCGCCACGAGATGTGGCGAGCGTGAAGACAGCAAAGCTACCTAAGCGTCTCTCAGAAGTGAACGCCAGTCAGCAGTTTGGTGAGAACCCGGTGGGCAGAATGTCCGATCGAGTCTGGAGGGGTCGCTCCGAAGCCATCCAGCAAAACCGAGATGAACCGCCTCCACGTCAGCAGAGGCTACAGACGACTTGGCGATGCCGGAATGTGGAGACTGCGCACTTACCGAGCTCTCCGCGGACTCACCATCAGAGCCCGGGGGCAGGAACTCGTCTGGAGGTCAAAAGACCAACGAAGGGGAGAGAGGTGAGGAGGGCGCCGAAGAATGCGCTATGTCTGCTCTGGGGACTGAGCCAGGGAGGCTCGTGGACAGGGAGGAGGCGTGGCTGCCGGCGAGGGGCGCAGAGGCGGTGCACGAGGGACCCCACAAGGCCCCCCTGAGATGAGCCATTGGAATGCTCGGGGGTCTAGGTCGACCCCTAAAAAAACCCTAAATGCCAAACCCTAAAAAAACCGACTGCGCTATCTTTGACGGAAGGCGATGATATCGGTGCACCAAAGAATTGTGCAATCTTTGGCCCATGAAACGCATTTGTGGTTCCAAAAAGCTATTAGGTGACGGCGCCGACTGAGCCGAGCCCCGAATGATAAGTTAGCGGCTTGTGTCTTTTCCTCGGATTCTTCGAGGACTCGCCAAATCCCGAAGCGTGCAAAACGCGCCATGAAGCGACACGTGGCCTCAACGGTGTTCCTTTGCCTTTTGTCTACTCCTAGCCCAGAAATACCACTTTTTGGTAATCGACTAATATTAGAAAGCTTGACGATACATGCATACATAGATACACGGTGAACTCATGCTGTGCAGTAGAGATAGTTAATTGAATAATGATTTATGTATGTATGCTCGCTTGTAGGTGTGCCCTTTGACATTGGGATCGGTGTGCAATAGTACTATAGGCCTTGAGCCCTTTGAGTATGAGACACCACATCTGTGATCGCACCATCTTCTTTGTGGAGCTTGCCCGATACGATTATCACACTATTAATGCGATGTAGCACAGATTTGTGCTCAGTGCCTACCGCGCTGCAACTAAAGAGCAAAGGGTATCCCCTGCATTTTCACTCCGCGTCTCGTGAACATGCAAAAGGTGGTGTATAGGCTCATTTCGAATTCTGGCATCAGACATTCTTCATCGGTCCACTTCTTGTCTCATCATGAGTGTTGCGCTCCGGAGATGGGTTTAGCGGACAAACTTTGAGTTGGGGCCACGTGGAGCAGACCATAGATATGGATGGAATTTGACAAAGAATGACATGTGCCAATGCATGGTGTCACTCGCAAGCGTGCATTATACGCAATGGAATGTGTGTTGCTTAAGCGATGGGCGTTTCTGTTCCAATCTGCTGACGCACGCCCTTGTCATTGTACGCAGGCTGCGCTCAACATGATGACGCGGACATCTGCAGAAGCTTGGAGCGCTCAAGGAATTTACATGAACGCGGTGGATACGGGCTGGATTAATGATGAGAACCCTTTAGATAAGGCGTCCAAAATTGCAGAAAGGCACAATTTTCAAACTCCTATCGATGAGATTGATGCTGCGGCGCGCATCCTTGATCCCATTTTCATCGGACTCATCTCAGGACAAAACGATTTTGGCAAGTTCTGGAAAGATTATAATATCTCTGAGTGGTAATTGTTTCTCCTACTTACTATACATGAACACTATTGTAATGGCAATCGATGTGCACAATTCACCATTCCACTTCTTGGACATAGGCATAGCGATGGTTTGGTATATGCTTGGACAAGCCCCGCAGGGTTGCTGCATGTTATCTACCAGAATCCATCAGATTCCCGTTGGCCATCCCGTCATGACGGAGTGGATTCATTTACATGTATTCTCAAGTAATATTAGTTTCACAACAATAAGTCGTGTCACATGGAAATGGGAGGCAAGTTTAGAAGTGATATGTGTTGTATGCCAGGTTTGAATGCGAGAGGGTAAGTATCAGCACTGCTAAATCTGACCTATAGTTATGGAGTCCATGCATCACCATATTTTCGGTTTTCATCAGTTTATTTTGTTGAGCAGGTATCGATATCGATCGCCTGTGAGATGGTGGTTTTAATATATTCGGCATGTGGTTGCACGATCTTGCATTTATCTCAGGCATACGGTACACGATTTCATGGTGTAAATCTGCCGCTGCACGTAAGATTGTCGGTTTGTCAAGTATATGACCCGCACGTGTGCATCGAAAGCGCACTGCATCGCGTGCCAATTTCGTGTGCACTCGTACCGTGTGTATGCGGCGGGCACAAACGTTGCCGAAGGTGCCCGAGTGAAGGGTTCAGCTCGGCTGAACTCATCGTGCGAAGATGAGTTCCTCCATCGAGCTGTACTATTCATCTTGGCTTAGACAAATCAACCAAGCTGAACTATCCAGCCCAGAAAAATAATTTTGCTAAATGCATATGATATTGCTCACACAATCTTACTCAAGCCATAATTAGTTACATCGTAGGATCATTCAAGTCACGATTGCGGATGTTACCGTATAGAGCGGGGGGCTGGAAAATCATGAAAGTAATCTGGCCCCTCTTGGGGTGATTGTAGTTTATCGCCATGTAAGTGGCGTATGCTGCGGGACTGCAAGTCTCCTTATGCGTTGAACAAGGATGGATCCATCAATGTGACTTGGGTGGACAAACGAAATAAGCATGGCAATAGGAATAACCAGAACCAGTTGGCTCAGCTGCCACCACCTCCTCAGAGGGAGCCTGCCTAAAAACCGTCGAAGTTGCCAGAATGCTGGGCTGTATAATATGTAAATAATGTATCAATATTTTGGGAGCGGGCCATGGTGCCTGTCTTACCGTGTAACATCAGATTCCGGGTTTAAATATAAAATTGAAATGCATTGTTGCACGTGGAATGGATTTACTTGATAAGTTGATTTTGCATTTTTGTGAATTTGCTCTACGTTAGATTTCGAAATTTTCGATTTGGCTGATTTTGCTCAACGTTAAATTTCAGATTTCAGTCTTCGGGATGCTGGATTTCGAATTTTAGATCTTTGTTTGTTTGCTCTACGTTAGATTTCGTATGACAGTTAAGTATCGAATGGAAATGCGTTGTTTCTTGCGGAATGAATTTACTTTGAAAATCGATTTGCATTTTTTGTGAATTTGCTCTACGTTAGATTTCGAAATTTCGAGTTGGCTGATTTTGCTCTACGCTAGATTTCGAAATTTCGAGTTGGCTGATTTTGCTCTACGTTAGATTTCAGATTTCAGTCTTCGGGAGGCTGGATTTCGAATTTTGGATTTGTTTTTTTGCTCTACGTTAGATTTCGTGGGTCAGCTTCGGAACGCTGGATTTCGGACTTTGGGATGCATATCTCAAATTGGAGTGCTTCGCGAATGCAGGCAATTAATGCCAATTATCTTGCCTGCGCGGACCACCTGGTGCCCGTCCGTCATAGAAGCCTCCCTTTTAACATGGGGATGCCGGACGGTTAGAGTACTGACCGCAACGGGTGGGTTACTCTACACGAGTAACACACCGGAAGTGGCCAGGCTCGAAAATCGTCCATCCCTTTCCACAAGATTGGGGCCCGGTAGAGACCGGGGTGCGATTTTCGAGGAGCAATTCTTCTAAAAGGAAGAGTGCTCTGGTGTGGTTGTTGTCTCGAACAGGGACACGAGCCAAACTCAGCCCCACGAAAGGGATTGCTTTTCTTCGATGGTGCATGCCGCTTTAACGCGTCGCCGGATTTGAGGCAAGCCTCGTTCGGGGTAGCACTCTGCTCAGAACAAGGTCAACAGTGGACTCGGGACTACGGGCGCCTTGGATCCAAGACGAATAATTATGCAGAATGCGTGGGTGCTGTGATTGCAATCCAGAGAGCGATAGAATGGAACTTGACCACAACAACAATTGTTGGGGACTCGGAGCTAGTGGTGTCAGCATTTTCGGGCTCCCGTAACGTTATCGCAAAAGACTTGGAGAGACTACTTATCATTGGGAAAGCTCGCATGGCCTTGCGCCCGGATTGCGTTTTCAATTTCAAGCATGTGGCACGGGACCACAATAAACTGGCTGACAGCCTGGCCAACTTCGCACTGGATTCTGGCATGCCGGCGACGACAAGCGTGAGAGACCCGCTTGCGTTTATTACCATGGCGGTTAAGGGCTTCGACAGTGCCCGGGAAGTGATGGAGAGGCAACAGTCTTTAGGGCCGCGTGAGGCCCAAGGACAGGGCACCTTGCTTGGCCCCTTCGATAATTGATGCCCTCAGTGGTAATTTGGTCCCGGACCCCCTTTCCGCACCAGCTAGGGATCCGGGGGAGTTCCGGGTGGGAACTATCCATGAGTGTACCCAGTTCTGGGACGCAGTGGTAACATCATCAGAGATGGGATTGCTGGTCAAAGAATGGGCAAAGAATGGAGTCTCCATCTCGGATTTCTTCCAACATTTTTCAGGCACTTACGAAGGGGCTCGTTTCGACTCAAAAACACCCCCGAGGATGCAATTCAAGAATCATGCGATACCGGATCATTTGATCCCCTGGATCTCTGGGAAGATACAGGACGAGCTCAAATGGGGAGCGATAAGAGTCTGGGGCAAAGACGGGGAGTGCTCTCCCCCGCATCTAGTTATGCCGGTAGGGGTGGCGCCAGCCAAACCAAGAAAGATCAACGATGCAAGATTCCTTAACCTTTGGTGTAAGGATATTCCGTTTACTTACGAGTCGGTGACAATGGTTCCACAAATCTTAGAGGTGGGGGATCCAGCATTTATTATGGACCAAGCGAACGGATTCTTCCATGTGAGGCTTACAGAGGAATCACAACAGTACATGGGTTTCCTGTGGGAGGGCGTATATTACGTCTACACAGTTCTCAATTTTGGATGGAAGCTAGCGCCGGTCATTTATAGCGCCTTTGCGGGGGAATTCGCGGGATTCATCCGGCGGCTGGGGATACCATATTTATACTGCATCGATGATAATGCCGGTGGACCGGCCCCAGTGGGAGCTTCGACTCTTACGAAACAGGTAAGGGCCGCAATCTCGGTGTTCGTTGTCTCGTCATGCATGACGGCGGCGGGATATTTTATTCATCTGGAAAAGACGGAGTTCATTCCGTCCATGACCATCACCTGGCTAGGCATTGGCGTTGACCTTGCGAAGCAGGAATTCTTCATCCCGCAGAAAAAATGGGAGAAGTTCTTGAGTCTGGCAACGGACCTGCGAGCTTCGTCAAAAATTTCGGCCAGAGACCTGGAGAGGGTGGCAGGAAAGTTGGTTTCAATGTCAATTGCAGCCCCAGGTATCCTTATAGCATGCAGGAAGTTGTATGCCTTTCTGGCAAAAAGGCACGGTTTTTTCCTGAACAATAAGCAGATGAGACATTTCAAACTCTACTTGAGTCAACTCTTCCAGCCGTCGTTGATTAAGGTGTCCGCATTCAGAAAGCAGACCCACTGCTCGATACTTGTGGATACAAACGACGATTGTACAAAAGTCACGGCATCAATCAGAGCAAGGGAATTCCAAGATAAAATTTCGTGTTATCGTGATTTGAGAACCTGCTCGTCGGTGGATCAATCATTTTTTATTTCAGAAGCCTTGTTTGAAATCCCAGTAAAACGGGTCCCGCAACGCTGGGACATAATCTTGGATAAACATATCTGGGAGTCATCGAGAGTCCTCTCGTCTAACCTGGGCACAAAAGCATGCAAGGACCTGGCAGAAAGGCTCTATAGATTTGTCGCGGATAACAACCTGGAGCTGAAGGTGGTTTCCTTTTCAAGGGGACCTGATGGAGCTATTGTAGTCCCGGATGAAGAGTCTCATTATTCACTAACGTGCCACGGTTCTAAGCCGGCATAAACCCGGAGCACCTGCGGTTTAAACTCCGGTTTAAACCTTTTTTGGCCGCCGCGGTTAAAACCGGTTACGGGTTAGCATGCTTAAGGACCTTTAGCATACGTACTTAAGGACTTGAGACTCAATAAATAAACATAGTGTTATAGTGGATTTTTGATATACTCTTATCGGTACTTGACGACGGGAGTAGACCCGGTGGTGATGGTGATGTTGGTTTCCTGGGTCACTCTAACATACCACCATGCGAAACTTTCCTCGGATTTAGACGACCCTGCTGGTGGCATAGTGGACTACAAAATTTTGGAGCAGACGAGAGTCATGCCGGGCCTGACTTTGTGTCACTGTGACGGTCAGTGATGCCCCTTGCGTGTCCCCCCTCACTGTGATTGTCACTTGCAGTTCCGTTGTCACGGTTCGGTGGACCCGTTCCTTTCAGCAGCTCAGTTCGGCAAACCGAACCCCTAATAAAACACCTATCGTATTTTATTATGCTGTATTTTGCCTTCCACTGAGTGTCCTACCAGTGCGTGTGTATATCTATTATATCTGCAAAGTCAGTTTTGCTGTAAGAGAGGAATGCTCGAGAGGTAACCTCTACTAACACGATTCCAGCTGCCTCTGTTCTTCAGTTGCCTGCTTGCAAGATTACATCGGACGCATGCCTTTGTCACTATTCTCAGCGTAAATGTTATATTATTATAATAATCTACTAACCGCCTGGCCGCCGCAGAACTTTGCCAAATGTCGGGCTGCCGAAATAATGTTGTCAATTCGGCAATATTAACTATTAAAGGGAGCAGCCCACGGTCGGGATTTCACCCGGTTAAAACCCTGGTTAAAACCTTTTTTGATCGTCGCGGTTAAAACCGGTTACGGGTTTACGCCGGCTTAGCCACGGTTCTCTCCTCTGTTGAACATGATGTTTGGACGGCACAACATCGACTGCTTCACAACAACGGCTAATGTTCGGGGATGCCCCAAAATGCGATTTTGCTCAAGGCTGCCAGAGAAAGAAGCGTGTGGCACCAATGTCTTTGCCTATCCACTATTCAGTTGTACGATCGACAAACTAGTGATTCACATGAACGCAGAGGCAGCTGATTTTGCCTCGACACAAGATTGGATACTTTTGTTCATCACTCTTAGATGTAAGGCAATGATCCTGATGGACCTATACGCTCTGAAGAGACCGGCGGAGCTGGGCGCCACAAGGGTGGAAGGAATCATAAGATTCCCTGATAACTCTGGTTTTCTCTTCAACTACCAGTGGGGGAAGACACTCCGTTCGGGCGATGAACACGTTTTCGGAATCAAAAGACTCCCCGATAAATCTAAATGCCCCATCTCAGCGTTGCAACACTACCTCCTGGTGATGAAAATTTTGGGTCTGAACCTTGCACAAGGATTCCTGTTCAGGCCGGTCATCAGGTCTGGCAAAGTGGAGAATAGTCCATTTTCCAGGAAACAGATGAATTCAGACCTCAAATGCTGGTTGCAAAAAGCAGGGCTGTTCAATGGGGAAACATTCTTCAGCATTCGGACGGCAGGAGCAATTGAACTTTTCCTTGAAGGAGCCGACCTGCAACAGGTTATGGGACAGGCATATTGGAAAACAGAGAGGATTGCTAGACATTATATGAAAGTGTGGCAAGTCTTGGGAATGTCATCCTCAAGGAAGATAGAGAAAGTCTAGACGAAAGAATACATGGAGCTGAATGCGGCACAATCATTCGTGCGGGTATTTGTATGAGTAATTTGATTATTAAATTCTGTTGGCTCGAGTTCGAGAGTTGGGGTGGAAAGGCGTCAAGAGGCGGGGGTTTTGAGTGTTGGCGGAGAGGCGACGTTGGAGTGGTGCCTTGTTGCTTCGCCTTACTTTCCGCTCTTTTTCTCGCCATTCCTACCCAACGGGAGCGGATCGGACAAGGTGACTGGGCGGTCATCCGATTTACGGGGAATCCGCAGGATCAACAGTATCACTTGATCGCCGACTTTCCTTCCGTCATCAGTGATGACCGTCATTCAGGAGACGGATCGTCTGATCTCTCTCCCCGGATCGAGGAAATGAAGGATCACGAAGTGGCTGTTCACCTCCAGCTTCGAAGTCCAAGTGTCGCAGAGTGTCGCTCTTAAGTCGGAAATTGGTGAAAATAATTCACTTTTCCTACCTGCTGACGATTGCTGCGTCTTTCTTCTTCGTTTCCTAACGCAATTTTTCTTCCCTGCCCGCCCACCCTTAAAAATGGGTTCTCCAACTCAGGCTCCGATCTGACGCTGGAGTGGTGCCTTGTTGCTTCGCCTTACTTTCCGCTCTTTTTCTCGCCATTCCTACCCAACGGGAGCGGATCGGACAAGGTGACTGGGCGGTCATCCGATTTACGGGGAATCCGCAGGATCAACAGTATCACTGTATTGCTGTACGAAAAATGCCGCCTGCATTACTCTCGTCCCCAGAGTTTAGACGAGCCGCGCTTCGCGCGGCTACCCGCGATTCGATTCGAGGGTTGCGTTACTTGATGATTGTGGAGCTCGTCTAAACCTCCGGACGCCCATAAGCTCAATCTGCGTTACAAACCCTAAGTAATATTCGCGCTATTTCGGTCCGGAGACTCGGGTTCCAGAGTACGCCTGCATTCGATTGATTATACGACTGATCATGATAGGTCGGGCTGTCATATCCAGCAAATAAAGCACCCTTGCGCCCGTTTATTATCCAGCAAGGGGTGCGAAGGATGTTCTTGAGTGGAGTTAGGTGGAGGAGGTTCTTGAGTGGCTTGGGTAGGAGGTTGGGTGGGCACGAGTCATTGTATCTTCGGGTCAATTCCCACTCGATGTATCTTCGGATCGCATGCTTTCTTGGTGTTATTTTACACTTTGTTGACTCGGGGACAGTCACATTTACAGTATATATCGACGACCAGTGCACCAAACTCCCTCCTAAGAACTCGGTCGTTAATTTAGACGACGCTGTCACTTGCAACGAAACTCCAGACTCTTCAATTTCTGAGTTGCAGTGTTTCGCTGACAAGATCACATACACGAATCATCCGAATACGGCCGATTGTTCTGCCTCTCCAATTGCAAATGAGTTACCAGTTGGAGTATGCACGTATTTCCCCGGACCTGTGTCGACCTGGAAACTGATTGAAGCAAGCACCTACACTTGCTACTCTGGTGAGGCTGAGAATAATTCTGGAGCTGCCCCTCCGAGCTCGACGGGAGGAACCTTCGACTATGCAATCTATTTGGATGCAAGCTGCACTCAACTCGGCGGCAGGGGAGACGATATGCCGCCCTATACCTTTAACACCGAAACATGCAATGGCTGGGCCGGGGGGGCGGGCGATAACTCCTTGAAGGTTTCTTCGTGCTCGTCGAAGTGCATCTGCTTCACTCAGACTGCCGGGAACAGAGATTGCTCCGCAACTCCCAACCAAAACGTGAAAGAGGCCTGTTTAGATACCTGCGTGGAGGATGCCCAAGGGACGTTCATCACATTGTTATCTTTCACCGGATGCTCAGACGCCATCACCGTGAGCGATGCTGATTACTCTTGCACGACAACTGGAATGGCAAGCGACTCTTCATCCGAGAACGGTGAGCTACCTCGAATCTGACAACAAAAACCTCGACACACAAATGTATTCCACAACCACGACAGAGTCTGTCGGGTGTGGTCATGGATCGTGTGACTGAGAGTCCACAGTCGACAGTATTATTGTGTCGACTGTAGTGACTGATTATGTACTCGTATCGCCCAAGAGAGTATCTGGCGGGAACTCAGAACAATAAAGGTGGCTGTTGTGTAAACAGCCGCCATTCCCTATTTGCTAAACGATATCATTGTGATAAGTTATTCACTGTGCAATCTGCTTGTTAGATAAACTGTATCTCAGTTTATTAGATCTAGGTTATCCTACCCACTACGAGGATAGAAAGCGCGTATCTTTTCTCCAACCGTTCCCGGAAAACGGGCGACACTCGTCGATAAGACCGGTGTCGCTCTCAAGGGTTTCCTCATCTATGGTAACTGTACCTACTCCACAGTGGGAAGCGAGCGATGTTTCGAACAGTCGTATGCGACATTGCTGTAACATGCCGCTCGCAATCGTACTGGTCCGTCCGCCCGAAGGAGCGGCGCAGTGACAACTGTTAGTACTTGTTATCCATGACATAAGTTTTGATGACAGCATGACTGGATGACAGAATGACAGATGACTACAGGTCAGGTTTTCCTACTCCTCCGTGCTTCTAGAGCGGAAGAAGCGAAGCACGATTGCTCGAAGCACCAGAAACCTGTCAGTCGGCATTGATTTGGTAAAGAAGTCAGCTAGATTCTCTGCTGACGGCACTTTGGCTATCAGGATACGACCCATTTCAGCCAGTTTTGCCACATAGCGGTCCCGTACTGCGATGTGTCGAGTTGCAGTGTTGTTCAGAGCGCTCTCTGCTTGAATGCCTGATGCATGATTATCTCCGTGCAGAACCACCGGGAGTTTCACCAGAGCAAATTCCGACAGCAGATTCACCACGTGCTCGATGTCTCGAGCCGTCTCTGGGAGCGCCAACAGCTCGCCGTCTGCAGTGCTCACAACAACAGTCTTCTGCAACTTCGATGAGTACATGACAGTGCTTCCATTGAGTCGTACCAGCGAGCCCGTCACAGACCGGCGCGTCACCTTGTCTGCTGCATGGTCTGCGTCCGAGTAAGCTGAGATTACAAGTTCAGCAGTGTGAGATGCCGGTGAACTACATTGAAGAGTAAGACAGTCGTCAACAGTGCCCTTCAAGTATCGGAGTATACGCAGAAGGTGCTGCCAGTGTGTCGCATTAAAGCAGTGCATAAAGCGCGCCATATAGCACACTGCTGTCAGGATGTCCGGTCGCGTGCAGCGCGCCAGCCACATAAGCTCCATGGCCAAATTGGCATAAGGATAGGTAGCCGCAGTTTCCTGCGGGTCTGCAGGCATCAGCGAAAGCTTAGGCTCCATAGGAGACAAAGCAGGATTGCAGTCGGTCATACCATACCTCTCGAGGATGCGGTGAATAAGGCCTTGCTGGCTCATACGGCATTCTCTCACCAGACCTGCGTCACGGAAGGTCATTCGCATACCCAGAATATCGGTCAGCACGCCTTCGTCCACGCTGGGATAGGTACTGTTGAAGGATGTAAAGAAATTGGTCTTCCACGTTTCACTGGATGTCAGTATAAGGAAGTTATCAACGTGGATGTAGATAAAGACGATGAGCTCGTTTGGTCGAAAAATGTAGAACAAGCACGGGTCGATGTTTGAAGCGGCTAGCATAGTATCATACTGTAGAAGCCACTGTTTCAACGTGAAGTACCATACTGTACTCTGGGAGCCTGTTTGAGCCCGTACACGCTCTTTGCCAGTCTGCCAAAATAAGTTCCACGTATCATACGGTTATCTGGCCACCTGACAAAGAGAGGGGCGTCGAGGTCCAGATTGCCGTTGAGAAAGCAGGTCACAACGTCCATAGTGAAAGACAGCAGTCCCAGAATAAGACTCAGTTGGATAAGAATGCGCAGTGTGTTGAGCTGCGTGCACGGGGAATAAACCTCCTCATAGTTCACACCGTGAGTCTGCTTGTTGCCGAAAACAACCCAGCGAGACTTACGCTCAGTGAGAACATTCGCAGCGTCGAACTTTGCCTTGTAAACAGCCTTCATTCCCAGTGACTTCACACCTGCTGGAAGACTCTTCACTGGCACGATTGCATGTTTTACGTCGATGAGTGCGCACTCCTCTTTGTAGTCTGATGCCTGCCAGTGCACTGCGTCCGGTGCACTCACCAGCTGCGGCCAGTTCTTCGGACAAGTCACTCCATTGGGCAGCCACTGCTGCTTCACTGCTGCCAAAGCCACGTGCTGCACCTGGAAACGAATTGAAGTCTCGGCGACGTCGACTGATTTTCCCGTGTGTCCACAATGCCTCAGTAGAAGCACCTGATAGGGCAGTCGGTGCTCTCCTCGAGCATTGGTGCAGACCACGGCTTCTTCCCATTCTGTTCCTGACGTTAGCTGCACTTCTGCAAAAGCGAACACAGGATAGAAACGATTGACAGTCTGCTCGCTGAGGATCTTCCTGAGCAGCTCCAGGTGAGTCACGCTCTGCTCGAGGAAGAAACTCACCGGTGCCCAGAACGTACTCGCGCGCGACTGAAGTTTCACAACACCTGTGAATTCGTCTGAGTCGGGGGGAGCATAGACCGCGATATCAAGAATCAAAGTCGATGAACCAGTGAACTTCTCGAAGTACGGTGCGTCCAATTGAACACAGTTGAATAGTGACCGTAGTGGTACCACCACCGAAGGATCCCAGCTGAGCACCAGCTTTCCCACATCGTTGACACGCTCATCGAACCGTACCATACCGCACCGTACGACTTTGTTCCTCGACGTGCAGTAGAGAAGATACGAAGGCGATCGATCGTCGTGACCCACGTACAGAAGAGGTGTCGCTCGATCAGCCAGTTTCGTTCGCAGTGACTTATCAATGAAGGCATAAGCACGACAACCAAAGATACGAAGAATACTCAAGTCCACCTTCTGCTGCAGCACGTCCATAGTTGACATCATACCGAGCTCGGCCTTCACCACACGGTTCAGCAAGTAAGTACACAGCATGACGAAAAGCCAGCGGCCACATACCTGCACAGAGACCCCCAGTCAATAGCATAGCTCTGGCTTTGGCCTGCAGCAGTCGATTGTACGACTCCACTCGTGCATTGTTCTCGTGCAGATAAGGTGCTGTCGTACGCTGAAGGATGCCGTACAGTACTCAGCCGTCTGACCCGCAATGATTGTCGAGTCGTTGTCAGACTGTATAACCAGTAGGTCCAGATCATACACGAGCTCTTCCACACGTAAGTCTTCTCCCAGAATTGCTCTGCCAGTAGTCCGCACAAGGTCTCGATAAAGATGCAACGCTGGGAGATACTCCAGTTTGCGTTTCCAGAAATAAATGCACCCAAGTCCAGAGTAGTCGTCCACGTGTATCGTGTATCCACGGAAACCACCCAGCGATATCTCGAACGGACCACCGCGGTCCGTGAAAGTGAGCTGCCCAAGTCGTGTAGATGCCTGTCTCTTCTCCACCGTCTTTCTCACCGATTTGGGTACACGTCCTCGGTCCATAGTCTGCGAGGGTCTCGTCACCTTGGAGACCTGGCACGACATACACTGCTCAGAGCACTTTGTCACCTCACTGGCACGCAGTTCTTCAGAGCTCACACCAAGATTCACACCTTGTGTGTCCATGACGCCAATATATCTGTCACAGAGGTGCCCCAGTCGTAGATGCACGAGAACTTTGGCGTCAATACGACCCACAGTAAACTGGTCAAGGTAAAACACCGTAACTGCCCAGGGTGTTCCTTGTATCCAGACTCGCCCTGGCTCTGACTCCGTCAGTTCTTCTACACGATAGCACTGGTCCTTCGATGCTGAGAAAATAACACTGCCCTTCGAGTACGTCTGTAACTCCTCCAGCTTCTTAGTCAGTCCCCACCAGACAGCACGAGGTTTGTGAGGAAGCACCAGCAAGAACTTGGTACACGCCGGGTCTTTCGCAAAGTCCGTGAAGATTTTCACCAGAAGCCTTCCAATAAAAGTGTCCACGTAGGGCATGTTCGCATAAAAAGATTGTCCCGCCAGCGTGTGGTCGAAGACTGAGTTCTCCTCCGAGTAGAACTCCGGTAGCTGCGTGTTGTGTTTATCGGCACACATATCCACAGTGAAAGGCCCCTTCTCTGCGTTCCAGCGATGGAAGTCAGTGAACTTCAAGTTGACCACGTCACGGAAGACCTTCTGATGCACTGTAGGACAGGCTGCTTCAATATCGACATACTCCGGTAAGATGAAGATTTTTCCGTCCCGTACCAGCCTGTATCGAGACTTCCCGCTCGTGCTCACCAACTCACGATGAAGAAGTTGACCATACAACCCGTACTTGTCCTCCAAGCACACTGCAAACAGCAGATTAAACGGTGAGTCTGGCACGTACTGCGCCTCAACACTAAGCACGTCAACTTTACCAGTTGCATAGTTCCACAGACTGATGAGCGCCACACCGGCACCCTTCGACTCTGTAACCTCTCCTGCCATTACTTTGAACTGCACAGCCTTCTCGGCGCATACCGTGCCTCCCTCAAAGAAAGCCAAGTCGTCGAGCACTGTTCTCGTAGCCATTGAGTCGTAGTGAAGCACGCGCCGTTGTACGACCTCCACAGTGCTGGCAACCATAGACGGTTGAGAAACGAGTTCTCGTTGTAGATCAAGAAGATCCTCTTCTGATTGAGACACTCCGTACACCCACGAGTCATGAAGCACGTCTCCGGTGTACACACCGAGTTGACCACCACAACTCTGCAGTGCCACACACGCACAGGGAACCTCGTCATGGTCCTCCGCCTCCCAGATTTCTTCGTCCGTCAATTTCTCAGTTGATGATGACACTGCTGCCGCAGCCTTCTCGATGACCTCACCAGATTTTGACGCCAGCATACGCTTCTTCCGTTTTGCAAGTCGCTCCCTGCACAGTGACTCCTTTGCAGGGTTGTTCTTGATGAACTCCTCCATTTTCTGAGGATACATAAGCCAACAGGATTCTGAAGAGTGTCCACCCGTGCACACTGCACATACAAGGTGCTTCTTCTCATTTACTTTCTTCTCCTCCGATTGCCGTCGTCGGTCACCCAACAGGCTTTTCGCCACCGCCGCTGTATCGGTGTCTTTTGCGGGAGCAGCATAGTCTCTTAACGGGTTTCTCTCCTGCAGGACATTGACATAGAAGAAGTCACTGCGTTGAAGCAACAGCTCAAAAGTGGGTTTCGCCTCTCGGCCAAGGTCAGCAACCACTGCTGCATACTCTTTGGGCAAAGCCGAAACGGCAAACGCCAGCGCCACCACTTCGATGGTTCTTCTGTCCAGATTTTCTCCACCATACCGGCAGATAGACGATTGTAGGTCTGCAAAACAACTGAGCTGTTTTACTGATTCGCTTGTTGAGTTCACAGTGAGCCTCGTCATACGATTCATTGACGCCGCCAGCTGTCCGAATAGTTGAGGCTCTACCCGTGCACGCAGTTTCCGATAAGCTTTGACACCGTTGTTCTCGCAACGACGAACCAAGTCAAAAGCATCCCCTTCAGTGACTTGTATCAGCACAGCCGATATCACTGCACTCGCAGTTGTAGCTGAGCCCGTCATTGTCACAATACTCGGTGGTGGACCACCGTCCTCAGCGAACGGATTGGTGTTTGGTGTCATATCAGCCAGATCCTTCATGTTAGCTACGTCACTGATTGATTCATCACTGTTTACTAGTTCTCTCAGCTCAGGATAGAAACTCACTGCTGATTCTAACTGTGTACTAAACCTAGTCCAGGCTTCGTACTGATTCCTTTCATTTCCTGTGTACTTTGATACAGTTGTCAGGGATTTCAACACAGCCTGCACAACTTTCGATGCATTCTCACTAGTAATAAGTGTTGTTGCTGATTTTACTTCCTGCTTCTCCTCTGAGGCTGCAAGCCGACGAGATATCATATCCATCATTTCCATTTGCCTCATTAATAGCACTGACAACTGATCCTCTCTACTCAGATTCACTTCTGGCTTCTCCTCCGGCTCTTCATTACCTTCCATCATTATAGGTAGTTTCTCTCGAGCCCGAGTGTGCTTGAATATTCCTGTATCCGGGTTCTGATCTGACATATACGAAGTCACCACGCAGGATTAACACCTGTGTGGGCCCATAATCTAGGATAACCTAGATCTAATAATCTGAGATACAGTTTATCTAACAAGCAGATTGCACAGTGAATAACTTATCACAATGATATCGTTTAGCAAATAGGGAATGGCGGCTGTTTACACAACAACCACCTTTATTGTTCCGAGTTCCCGCCAGATACTCTCTTGGGCGATACGAGTACATAATCAGTCACTACAGTCGACACAATAATACTGTCGACTGTGGACTCTCAGTCACACGATCCATGACCACACCCGACAGACTCTGTCGTGGTTGTGGAATACATTTGTGTGTACTGTTAGTACTTGTTATCCATGACATAAGTTTTGATGACAGCATGATCGATGACAGAATGACAGATGACTACAGGTCAGGTTTTCCTAGTGGGTAGGGCAAAGGCAAGTGTGGGAGGTCTTCACCTTGAGGCCGACCCTATATACTGGCAAGTGTGAGAGGTCTCCTCTTTGAGGCCGATCCTATCCACTGGCATCTTTGCGGGGCTTGCAATTTGGATGCTCTGCAAGCACATCTTGTGTTTGAGACTTCCCAAGGCACTTTGTCTGAGCACTCCCATCTGATCCCCCATCCCGCCTGCAACAGATAGCACCTCGTCCTCAACTTCATCTTTGCGGGGCTTGCAATTTGGATGCTCTGCAAGCACATCTTGTGTTTGAGACTTCCCAAGGCACTTTGTTTGAGCACTCCCATCTGATCCCCCATCCCGCCTGCAACAGATAGCACCTCGTCCCCAACTTCATCTTCTGCCGCCTCTCCCACCGCACCTCCTCCACCAGATTCGTCTAGTCCTCCAGCAAACGCTGGTGCACTCAAGGTGCTCTGTCTGCATGGTGGCGGCGGCAGTGCTGAGAGCTTTCAACAAGAAGGGGGAATGCCTGCCCTTATGGCCGCGCTGCCACAAGTCGAATTCGTGTTTGCATCTGCCCCATATCAAGGCGGGTTATGGATGCGAGATGTGCCCGGCGGTAAATCGTCCGTAACAACGGATCCAGATTGGGATGCGGAATCGCGTCAAGTCCTCGACGTTATTGTGGAAGCGCAGGGGCCCTTCGACGCTATCCTCGGGTACTCGCAGGGTGGCGCGTACGTGCTCGCCTACCTGGCGTGGGCACCGGTGGGCACGTTCAAAGCGGCGCTGGTGTTCTGTGGCTACGTGCCTTCACTGCACCTTGGCATCGTCGACCGCATTGATTCTCGTGTGCCGCTCGACGTCACCTCGTCCTTAGTGTTTATGGGCGCGAATGACGATGTTATTTCGAACGGAATGACACAAGAGGCAGCAACTAAGTTCGCGTCTCCCTTAGTGATCACAAGCGCATCTGCCGGGCATCACGTGCCGTTCTCTTCAGATCCCACGTTCAACGAGGTCGACACGTTCATAAACGCGATCCCGACAGGTTGATTCTATTCACACTGCCCCTTAGCACTGAATCTTTGCCAATACGACAATAACAGTGCCGCTGGAAGGTATTGGCGAGAAAGCGACTATGACGCTGATTTTATTACAAGGCTATTCTCCACTCGTTCATCGCATGTGGATGTAGGCCTAAGGCCTGGGAGTTCCTTTGACAATATTTGAATGAAAGTTTGAGGTTTGTTCGTTCAGCTGGCTCTAACCACAAACTCAAAGTTATAGTTCCAATTCTTTGCACAGCATCAGAAAAACACTGTAATCGGAGCTCTGAGCCTGTGAGGTGATTGCTCGAGTGTGAGAGGTCTTCACCTTGAGGCCGACCGTATCCACTGGCATCTTTGCTGGGCTTGCAATTTGGATGCTCTGCAAGCACATCTTGTGTTTGAAACTTCCCAAGGCACTTTGTCTGAGCACTCCCATCTGATCCCCCATCCCGCCTGCAACAGATAGCACCTCGTCCCCAACTTCATCTTTGCGGGGCTTGCAATGTGGATGCTCTGCAAGCACATCTTGTGTTTGAGACTTCCCAAGGCACTTTGTCCGAGCACTCCCATCTGATCCCCCATCCCGCCTGCAACAGATAGCACCTCGTCCCCAACTTCATCTTCTGCCGCCTCCCACCGCACCTCCTCCACCATCTTCATCTCCTCCTCCCCCTTCTTTCTCCATTCCACCACCACCATCTCCATCTCCTCCACCACCACTTCCATCTCCTCCACCACCATCTCCTCGTCTCCATCTCCCG
The DNA here is from genome assembly GCA_001247695.2 of Cymbomonas tetramitiformis. Classification (NCBI taxonomy): domain Eukaryota; kingdom Viridiplantae; phylum Chlorophyta; class Pyramimonadophyceae; order Pyramimonadales; family Pyramimonadaceae; genus Cymbomonas; species Cymbomonas tetramitiformis. The sequence continues at coordinate 25,571 of LGRX02010494.1, read as the reverse complement.
CACCACCATCTCCTCGTCTCTCACCACCACCTCCATCTCCTCCTCCACCACCGTCCCCATCTCCACCACCACCATCTCTCCGTCTCCTCCACCACCACCTCCATCTCCCTCTCCACCACCGTCCCCATCTCATCTCCCTAATTCACCATCTCCGTCTCTCCACCACCACTTCCATCTCCTCCACCACCATCTCCATCTCCTCCACCACTATCTCCATCTCCTCCACCACCATCTCCATTTCCTCCACCGACATCACCATCTTCATCTCCGTCTCCTTCACCACCATCTCCATCTCCTCCATCATCATCTCCGTCTCTTCCTCCACCATCTCCATGTCCTCCTCCAACATTCTTGTCTCCACCTCCACCCTATTATTTTCTCTTGCCTCCTCATCCTTCATTATCCCCTCCTCTACCTGTGCCGTCTCCTTCATCACCTCCTCCTCGTCTTCCTTCGCTGCCTCCACCTCATCCCATCGGAAATATTTCACCACCTCCGTCACCGACAGGTGCTTCATATGCTCAGTGAACGCATTTCGAGTTGTGACTGCCGATGTGCACGGGAGCATTTTGAGAAAATAGCATAGCGAATATGCATCCAGTTTGCCGCTCACATCTCGGCATGCAAACGACCGTGCATGACAATGCTTTTGTCCGACCCCCTTCCGGGGACTCGTCATGGGGATTGTTTTTGGGATCTGGTACTGCCCATTCCGAGGCTTGCGGACCAAAGGAAGTGTGGAACCGCGTGTGGCACGCTTCTGTTGAGGTACCTGTGGGGCGGTCGGGCTCGAGACAAGGAGGGAGTGGTCCGGAGTGTGGAGTTTGTACTCAAGGCAGCGGGTGGAGGCAGTCCTCCACGCTCATCGTTGTTCTCAATGAGGGTGCACCTTTAAGTTGTGGATGGATGCATTAAGTTTTAAATTCAGCTATGCTTCTCTCGCTCGTACAATGTGCGTTACCCTGGATAGTGTTGTGTGGCACACAGATCCTGCAACGTGTGGCGCGCGCTTTTGTTGCTACAGTTTGACCCTAGGTTCTCCCTAGGAAGCGTGATCGTTAGGCATGCAGTGGTGTGCTTCATCACGCGGGGCAAAGAATCACCATCTTGCATGTGTGTCCCAGTACTCCGGCATATGGCAGACTTTGTTGTGTCACATGCGAGCCTTTGGCATATGCGACGCACGTCGTCTTGCCATGTCGATGCTCGTGCCACGCATCTTCATGCTTATTTTTCTTACATTGGGGTGATGATGCGGCTGAATGGGTTTCGCGTGCCATAATTTCCATTCCATGACTGCATATTCACTCGACATTCATTCCATATTCACTCGATACTCACTTGACCTTCACTTTGCATCCGCACGATATTCACTCACTGCAAATGACACAACCAAAAAGGGGAGAGAAGAAACACACGAAATGCCAGGAAGCAAGCTTGTAAGCTTGCGGATATACCAATTAGTTATTTACTCGATAGCCGATATTCAAATGCATCGTATGGATTAGGTTTAATCACTAGCTAGGATTGACAGCGACTTAGTTAGGAACGCGAAAATAGAGTATCGAATACTAACAGTCAAACAGCAAACGTTGGAGATTGTTTTCGAGCATTCAAGCAAGTTCAGCCCACCACACCTCTCCCCACTTGTTCGCTCTGATACACAAGTGAAAACGTGGGCTGGAACTACTAATGTGCATGCTCCTTCTGGTTCACAACTCCGAAACATCTCTCCCCAAGGGTGAAGGTTCACAACTTCGAAACATCTCTCCCCAAGGGTGAAGATTACAGGAGCATTCGACTAATAGTCCACCACCCTCGCCGTTTATGGTCTATAGGTGTTCCCGCATCGCCTTTGCGCTCTTCAGCTGCGCCGCCTCCTCCACCACACTCTGTTCCCTTGCCGCCACCGCCATCCCCGTCCCTCCACGCCATCCCCGTCCCTCCCCGCCCCTCCGCCGCCATCCCCCGTCCCCTCTGCCACCATGCCCTCCTCCGCCATCTTCCCCTCCTCCGGTAACAGATGTTGTAAAGACTATTATTGGATTTATGAGCGAGAGCGTCGAATCCTTTTCAGAATCCAAGCAGCTTGTATTGGTTGACACCACGGCAGCCACGTTGGGTAAGTCAGCCTCACAACGTCCTAACTCTTCTGCAATGCTCTTTATGTGATTGACTGGCTTATGGTGCGCCAGCCTGTCATCATGATGCATCGGTTGGCTTATGGTGTGCCAGCCAGTCATAATGATTCATCGGATGGCACTCTTTGCAGTTCATTTAGAAGGGGTGTTACTTTAAGCGGAGTGAGACAATTTCTCTCTTTGGAATGTTTTTTCTAGGCCGATGCACAGCTTGTAAGGTAAAACTGTTTGGAGTGCTCTGGTGTGCAGTGGTTAGGGGAATAGACAGAGCTGCGGATTTCCGAGGTTGGAACTTCTAAGCACCGTCATCGGCCTGTTTAAACGTTAGATTACATATATCGTCCCTCTATTTATGATCCTACAGTCCTGATCTAGTTACACTATATGTGGGTCTGTTTGGTGATCAAACGGGTCACTTCCGGTGAGAAACGGCATCTGGATGCCTACTACACGGTAATCCACGTTGTGGCAATCCTCGATTTGAGCATGATGTTCCTTCAGAAGGTGGTTGCAAATGAAGGAAGTCAATGATCTCCAGGCTGCAGCTGCCGCGACTCACTTCCTGTCTCTTGGCGGCGCTTCACTGCTCTCTTCTCCGTGGTGAAGGAGTGTCCGGCCGGCGTGCAGCTGTTCTCTGATCCGGCTCGGTGATATCATGGCGTGGAGCAACGCCAGCCGTGTGGTGATGGCTGATCGCAACAGAACTCTGCAATCGGCCTAGAAACATTCCAAAAAGAGACTTTTCCTCTCACACTTGAAAAGCATCCAAGAAGAAAGCTATTTTTCAATGAAATGCTATGCAGTGTGCCTGTTGGCAATGAGATGTGATGAGCAAAAGAGATCTGTGCATCCCCCCTTCACCCCCTTCAGCATCATCTGTGCTCACCTCTCATTGTACCGCTAGCGGCACCAGTACTCTCAGTGCATGTGAAACGCGCACAGCACAACCTGCTGATTCCAAAGTACTCGCTGGGGGTTTTGCTTGCTCAGGTATTGTCCCCGATTTGATCGAAATCACATCAATGGCCATGGCGAACCAAACAGGTACATGCTTTTTTCTCCTCCTCAGAGCACACGACGGCTTGATTGCATGCTCATCCTTGGACGGACTTCTTTGGCACACCGTACGTTTCTTGTCCGGTGCTGCATGGTCATTACACCAGGGGGTCATCCATGTTCACAGCAACGTGCTAGTACGTCACATCTGGGTCAAAGAACACGAGTCCCCCGCTTGGAAGTGGATGTTGGGATGCGGTTGTCCCTGTGGTGCCGTGCTGGCGGGCATTGCCGTACTGGAGAGCTCGGCGAATTTGTCGCTGCAAGGAGAGGCAGAGGTGCACGTTCTGTGGCTTCCCTTGATTTCTGCAAGGAGCACTTAGGTGCGGGCATGTTTTTTTGTATTTTCCCATTGGATCTCCATGCCGTGTGGTGGGTCCGCAGTTATGGCATAATCATGTCCCATCCAACGACCGCAAGCCACCGGGGGGCATGCCAGCAGGGTCCGCTTACTCCGTCCCCCATATACCAACAGTTGTTGGGCGCTGATTAGCACGTCAAATCATCCACCCATGCTGCTTTGCATTTGGCTTAGAGGATGTCTGAGTTGGTGGTATCATGTGACGGCCCCGTCATGTTCCTGAATTGCTTCTCACATCCGCTGGGATGATGAGCTGGCCTTTGTCGGATGATCTCATGCCATTCAATGAGTTTTTGGGACCCCAGAGCGGGCGGGGGGTACTTTGTTGGAGCGTGCACTGCAGCTGAGAATCCCCGCATTTTATGAAAAATTAAATGTTGCTCGCCCGGGCTCTAACACCGACATGGTACATTTCCATCACGGATCTGCAGAGCAAAGAATTGGATGATCCCCCGGGTACCCCACACTTTTTGTAGTGATTTGTGTGTGTGTGGTTCGTCTGCGGCTGGCTCTATTTATGTCTAGTGCCTTGGGGCTTTTTCATCTGCCGGGGCACTGGTGGTTGACAGCCACGTTATGGGGTGCTGACATCTCGTTGTTAACGGGGACGGCCACTGGAATGATTTGGATGATGGGATGTGGCTGTCCCTGTGGTACCCTTCTGACGGGTACTGCCTCTTTGAGGGCGTCGGGGATTCGTCTGCGGCTGGCTCTATTTATGTCCAGTGCCTTGAGGCTTTTTCACCTGCCGGGGGACTGGTGGTTGACAGCCACGTTATGGGGTACTGACATCTCGTTGTTAACGGGGACGGCCACTGGAATGATTTGGATGATGGGATTGTGGCTGTCCCTGTGGTACCCTTCTGACGGGTACTGCCTCTTTGAGGGCGTCGGGGATTCGTCTGCGGCTGGCTCTATTTATGTCCAATGCCTTGGGGCTTTTTCACCTGCCGGGGGACTGGTGATCAACACCAACTTTATGGGGTACTGGCATCTCGTTGGTAACGGGAACGGCCACTGGAATGATTTGGATGATGGGATTGTGGCTGTCCCTGTGGTACCCTTCTGGCGGGTACTGCCTCTTTGAGGGCGTCGGGGATTCGTCTGCGGCTGGCTCTATTTATGTCCAGTGCCTTGGGGCTTTTTCACCTGCCGGGGGACTGGTGGTTGACAGCCACTTTATGGGGGGCTGACATCTCGTTGTGAACGGGGACGGCCACTGGAATGATTTGGATGATGGGATGTGGCTGTCCCTGTGGTACCCTTCTGACGGGTACTGCCTCTTTGAGGGCGTCGGGGATTCGTCTGCGGCTGGCTCTATTTATGTCCAGTGCCTTGGGGCTTTTTCACCTGCCGGGGGACTGGTGGTTGACAGCCATGTTATGGGGTGCTGGCATCTGGTTGTTAACGGGGACGGCCACTGGAATGATTTGGATGATGGGATGTGCCTGTCCCTGTGGTACCCTTCTGGCGGGTACTGCCTCTTTGAGGGCGTCGGGGATTCGTCTGCGGCTGGCTCTATTTATGTCCAGTGCCTTGGGCTTTTTCACCTGCCGGGGGACTGGTGATCGACACCCACTTTATGGGGTACTGGCATCTCGTTGTTAACGGGGACGGCCACTGGAATGATTTGGATGATGGGATTGTGGCTGTCCCTGTGGTACCCTTCTGACGGGTACTGCCTCTTTGAGGGCGTCGGGGATTCGTCTGCGGCTGGCTCTATTTATGTCCAGTGCCTTGGGGCTTTTTCACCTGTTGGGGGACTGGTGATCAACACCCACTTTATGGGGTACTGGCATCTCGTTGTTAACGGGGACGGCCACTGGGTGCTTTGGATGATGGGATGTGGCTGTCCCTGTGGTACCCTTCTGACGGGTACTGCCTCTTTGAGGGCGTCGGGGATTCGTCTGCGGCTGGCTCTATTTATGTCCAGTGCCTTGGGCCTTTTTCACCTGCCGGGGGACTGGTGATCGACACCCACTTTATGGGGTACTGGCATCTCGTTGTGAACGGGGACGGCCACTGGAATGATTTGGATGATGGGATGCGGCTGTCCCTGTGGTACCCTTCTGGCGGGTACTGCCTCTTTGAGTGCGTCGGGGATTCGTCTACGGCTCGTTTTTTGGGAGTGTCTTGGATTCGTTTGACGCTAGCTCCCTCTCCGTGTACAGTGCTCATGGTTATTACACATGCCGGGGGACTTGCGTTCTTTGACCTTGATATGAGTACTGGCAGATCGCTGTGAACGGGGACGGCCGCCGGGTGGAAGTGGGTTTTGGGAGGCGGTTATCCCTGTGGTGCCATTCTGGCGGGCACTGCCTCTTGGAGAGCTCGGTAGATTCGTCTGTCGTGCTGTGAGGAGAGGCAGAAGGTGGTGAAGTCCACATTCTGTTTTTTCCCCTGAATTTTGTGGGGAGCATTTAGGTGCCCGCATGTTTTCTTTTTTTTACATGGGGTGTCCATGCTGTGTGGTGTGACTGCATTCATGACATAACCATGGACCAACAGGTCCCATCCATCGACCGGGAGCCACTGGGGGGCATGCCAGCAGGGTCCGCTTACTCCGTAACCCAGAGACCAACAGTTGTTTGGCGACGATCGGTCACATCGTATCATCTTTCCATGCTGCTTTGCATTTGGGTTGGGAATATGTATGCGTTTGTGGTATCTTGTCACGGCCCCGCCCTGCTCTTGATTTGCTTCTCACATCCACTGGGATGATGGTGGGCTGGCTTTTGTTGGCCGATCTCATGCCGTTCAGTGTGTGGTAGGTCCGGTTTGCGCTTGGGTTGGGATGAATCAAAATGGTGTGCACCTTGCCACGGCCCCACCCTGTTCCAGAATTGCTTCTCACATCCACTCAGATAGTGGTGGGAGAACTCATGGCTAGCGGTGTTCCTGTGTGCTCCGACTCTCCCTCGCTCTGATCACCCTGCGCTGCTTCAATGGCTGAGAGCATGCCGTTAGATGACAGGCACCCAGCCTGAGTCCAGTGCATGCCCCTCTCCTTGCCCGAGCAGTTGTCTGTCCGTGAGCCCTTCCCCTGAGAGATCAAGTCTGCACCCAATTTGCGTCAGATGTTCTTGCCAGCAACAGCTGGCATTCTTTCTGGGGTGCCCACGGCAAGTAAGGGAGACCATGGTGGAGCGTGCACTGCAGCGTGGTCTCCCCTGTCTGGTTTGAAACCTTTAGCTTGCCTGGGCTCGAGCACCAACATAGAGTGTTGGACCTGCAATGCAAAGCTGGCACTCTACCAGCTGCCTCACTTTTGGTGTGTGTGTGTCTTTTGCTCTCCTTCTGTCTTCCAGCAATCACCCATTCCCCTCCCACCAGTCTCTCCGCTTCCTCTCCTTACCTGTGTGATGCTCTTGAGTGAACTTTCCTTGTGTGGCCCGTGCGAGTGAGGCACAAAACGTCCCCCGGGTCGGGAATGAGTCAATCTGTCTGAGTGCAGCTGTAAGTTCTTGAAAGCTCCACTTCCGCTGGGATGATGGGGGGCTTGCTTTTTTTGTCAGTGGATCGCATGTTATTCGGTGTGTATGTGTCTATGGTACCCTTCTGACGGGTATTGCCTCTTTGAGTGCGTCGGGGATTCGTCTGTGGCGCACTATTTGGGAGTGTCTTGGATTCGTCTGACGCTTGCTCCCTCTCGGTGTACAGCACTCATGGTTATTACACATGCCGGGGGACATGTGTTCTTTGAACCTGATGTGGGGTACTGGCGCATCGCTGTGAACGGGACGGCCGCCGGATGGAAGTGGGTTTTGGGAGGCGGTTGTCCCTGTGGTGCCATTCTGGCGGGCACTGCCTCTTGGAGAGCTCGGTGGAATCGTCTGCCTTTGCTGCGAGGAGAGGCAGTGGGTGGTGAAGTCCACGTTCTGTGTCCTCCCTTGAATTTTGTGGGGAGCACTTAGGTGCCCGCATTTTTAGACATGGGGTGTTCATGCTGTGTGGTGTGACTGCATTCACGGCATGACCATGGACCAACGGGTCCCATCCATCGACCGTGAGCCTCTGGGGGGCATGCCAGCAGGGTTCGCTTACTTCGTAACCCAGGGACCAACAATTATTGTTGGGCGATCCCCACATCGTATCATCTTTCCATGCTGCTTTGCATCTGGGTTGGGGATATTTATGCCTTTGTGGTATCTTGTCACGGCCCCGCCCTGCTCTTGATTTGCTTCTCATATCCACTGGGATGATGGTGGGCTGGCTTATGTTGGCCGATCTCAGCCGTTCAGTGTGTCTATGTTTTATGAAACAGAGCTGACGGCTCGTTCGATTGGATTGGCAGGGAGCTCAGACGCTCACAAAGTTCGTCGTGCTAGGAAGCTTGCGCAGGCAGCTGAAGCAGTATTGAATATTGGACTTGAGATTCAGGTGCAATTCTATAGTGTCCTTTCCATACGGCGATACAAACAAACGCAACATCTATCCGCGTCAGTAGAGAGACAATCGCAAGACTTAAGTGTCCATTTTACATTGATAAGATGCGAGGGGAGAAGGACGGGTAAATGATAGGGCATCAGCAAATAAATCGGGGTTAGACATCTATGCTACAACGTTCTTACGCGGAGTCAGGAATGGGGTACCGGCATCGGTTGACCAAGGCAAAGGAGACGCATCTCCTTTTTGACGAGTGCAGGGGAGAGTGGCGAGGGTGGCGCCATTATGTGATAGATAGGGTGGTGATATGAGTCGGGGAAGCTTAACCGCCTTGTTTGGGGACAGAGCGAAGGGCGATGCTAACAAGCAAGTGAGTGGATAAAGTAATGAAGTTCCCTTGGGAGGTTAAGTAAGCAGCTGTCCAACACAGGAAGGGAGGCTTAATGGTGCTATCGATTACCATGGAATGGCAACGGAATGACTGGCATATGGATTAGTGAGTGAGTGAATGGATTTGTGGGGGATGCCCAAGTGGCTCCACACCTGACGGGAGCTTGGTTTGTGTCCAGAGAATAATAAGCGATGGGATTGGTGATTTGCAAGTATTCATAGACCCATAAAGTAGAGGGGGTGCAGACCATCTTCTTTATGATGAAAGAAAGTAAAAATAGTCATTTATCTCATTGTTTTTGGAATACACTTTGCTTTTCAATTTACTTATTTTTGCTTGCATGCCACAGGCAACTTCGGACCATGCCGCCACCGCGATCGTATCCAATTTTACCTACAGTTTGGAATCGGACACTTTATTGGATGAATTAGCGCAGTCGGAGGAATTCAAGAACATTACAGCATTGCTTGTGATTGAGCCACCTGTCCAAGTAGCTATCATTCCATCTCCTCCGCCGCCTGCGCCGCTCTCATTATTTTTGGAATCTAGCCATGATAGTGATGGGAATGAGGATGACACAATTTTGATCATTGGGGGGACAGTTGGAGGTTTTGTGGCATTGCTTGGAGCCATAGGTGTCGCTTATTACTTTCTCAAGAATTCAAAAAAAGAAGTCAAGCAATTACAACCGCAGCATTCCAGAACCTCGACTATTGAAAAAGGTTTGTCACTTGTGGAGTGTGATTAAATTGATGGACAAATGAGATAAATAGATAGGAAATGTACATAACTGTAAGGAATTTGTGGTATAAGCTGCAGCGTTCGAGATCTCGCTTGAGTTTGGTATGGCATTGGTGATGTATAATATGGTTCAAATAATAGAGAAGGAGGGCCTTCTCGCATACGTCGCGAAAGTCAAAGATGCAAGCAACGACAAGGCGGGCGAGCAACCTTTTGACCATAGCATGACCTTGCACTGATAAAGTGGGGCGCCCGAAAAACACGAGTTAATGTAACTCATGAAGTTTTCCAAAATCACCGTATTTTTCATTCCGAGAAAACGGAATGAATTTCCGCCAATATTCATCGAAATCGGGAAAATGATGTGGGGGTTATTGTACGGGGCTTTCTGAGGATGGTGTTCGATGCCAATCCTGTTCATGATTCCAGCGGAACCCATGGGTTATGGGCTGGGTTGGATTTTTTTTTTAAAGCCCAGCCCATGGATATCATCGTAATAAAAAACCCAATCCATGGATATGCATTTTTTTAAACCCCACGAAACCCGCGGTACCCACGTGGATATCCATATTGGGGTTTAATCGTGGATCGACGCACTACACTCCATACGCTTTATCTAACGGCTTTACACACAACGTGGGAATTGTAGCCTTAAAGCGAACTGCCGCATTCCATTCCGTCAAACAAGTCTCACAAACCAAACAGAAAACATATAATACAAGGTAACCGGTTCGTTGCCCTGACCGCACTGCGTGTTCGTTCTGTGACGCTCCGTCTCGACTCATGGGTAGGAGGAAGAAATCTGCTGCTAAAGCGACCCAGCTCACAGAGCACGCTTTCACCAAATACCCGGGCTTGAAGAAACCGCTCGAGGTGATAGGCAAACAAATTAAAGTTCCAGGCGACTATTGGGAAAGACCTAGTGGAGGTGCCTTAGTGGAGGAGAGTGAAATCTCATATTTGTGCACTATCGTTGAGTTCGACGCTCTTCACGCATTCCCGGGTGGCACGAAGTGCGCAGCGTTTCAGATGCAGGAGATGGGTCCCTCTGGCACTGGAAGCCTGGAGGCCGGTGTTGCTTCAGGCGAGCTATTTTGGATACGATACCCAGTCCCCTTTTTAGAGTACTATTATAATACGTTTCCTGTTCTTTTAGCATCTCCTGATCCAGAACCACAACCCGCAGCACCGTCTCAAAACGCACCCACCGTGGAACAGATTCAAAACCAAATACAGTTGCAACGGGACCCTAGAGGAGGAAGAACAATTAGGCTTAGACAATAACTATTAGGAGTTGTAGTGCCTGGCTGAAAGAACCAGTTGCGTGGTCTCAAATGGAATATATTTGAATATATTGCAAGGAATATTTGGTAATTTTGCAATGAATCTTGAACTATTTTACTTCGGACATTTGAATACATATAGCACACTCTTGAATAAACAGCATATTGATAACTTTTATTATCAAGTTATCAACTTTTGTAAAAAAATCGCCATGACCCGTTCACACTTTGTAGTAAAGTCTAGGTATTAGCTGGAAGGAATGTTATTAGCCTTGAAATAAGCAAAGTAGGTCTAAACACAACATGTTTACAAATTCATATCCTACTGGGAAAGCAGAATTATAAGAAAATTACAGATTACATTAACCTGGAAAGTAGAGTTACGCAAGGCAAAATATCAATAATAGAGGGCTCTTTGCTTGCAAGCGAAGAGTAATAATTGTCGAATTCTACTATCCTATAACTAAGCAGTTCCTGAATTTGAGGTTTACCAGAACAGATAAAAGTTGTCCGTGACGGGCTAAAGAAGGACGCAGTGCAGACGCAGTGCAGGGGATGTTTTAAATTCCTCCACGCAGATCCAATATTGTACAACGGACGCTCTAGGTTAAGATCCTGGCGGCAATATCCTAAGTGGCTGGCCGCGCGACTGCCAAGATCCCGGAGTCGTGTATCTTCCTCCCGCCGCACCTGGATGATGAACGATATTTTGTCAGTCGGGGATCGAGAAACAACCAGCGCAAAGATTTCGGCCAGAGGAAAAGCGGAACCGAACCTACACTTGGCGAGGTAGCATGGCCAATGATGACCGGGGTTATTCCCGCCAGGGTAGGCCCCCAGACGCGATGCTACCTCTAAAAACGTGGCAAGGATCGTGTGTCATGGAATTTGGAATCGGCCAATGGGGTTACGACGCACGATAGCCCCCCTGGTAAGGGCCGTCATTGTTACGTTTGTCGCGAGCGTAATAAGTAATCATCATGAAAGTGTCACTTGACGCTGTGTAAAATTCTCCGTTAGCGCTACAGGTCCTGGACAGGTTTTATGTGTGACAAGAACGCATGTCCAAACCAGAAAAGCGCAGAAAATGCATGCACACACTATTTCAAAATATCAAAACAAGGAGAGGCAGTCAGTCTTGGAAGGTGTTGTGTCTGTGAAGTAACAAAAAGGAAACGTTTCAACAGAAATTTGCAAAGCACAGGCACTCAAACTATACTTCGATGAACAGATCGCATGAGACTAGCGCCGAGAAAGCAAGAAACAGGGTATCCTATGAAGATAGTGCAACTAAGATAAAACCAAAGTAAAACAAAACGTGACAAACGCTGCTCGTATCCTTTAAAAATCACACACGCAGGTTTTGGCTGTCAAGATTCGCGAAGTGAGCAGAGAGTGTTTACAATTTACAATCTATATTTTTGAAGAAGCGGAAGAATCATGGTCCAACCAGTCAAATTTCTGAAAGCAAGTTATCGTATCGATCATCGACCGACTACGTACGCTTTTGATTGGTTAATGTAAATTGTAAAACAGTTGCTGATTCCCATGTAAGATCTCATGGTGTTGTTACCAACTTACCATCGTAAGATTTTCATCGGTCACGATCTAACGAGCAGTAGAGATGGCAAGCGCGCGCGTGTCACCCTTGTCAAAGCTGACAGCTGTTTCAAAAGACTGAAGTTTATCTTGGGTTGCGTTGGTGGCTACGGTCTTGTCTTTGTGTGTCACATCCTGACGATGTCATACCACACGCCAATCTTCGGTCGCGCTCGCGCTCGCGCTTCAGCCAGTTTTAACATTTTCTTAGGCTTGAGTCTAAGTCTATCTAGCTGGTTGACGTCATGACATGAATAACGTCATCGCCATTAAATGGCTGACGTCAGCTTGAGGTCCTAGGGTACTGGTTTTGAAATTTTAAAACCGCCATAACTTTTGCAATATTCATTTTTTGGTTCCGCGATCTTGCGTGTACAATTTTACAAGAGTGTTACTCGTCTCCTTAATAGGGCATGCACTAATTCATGCATTTCCATTCAAATTCCACACGCGCGGACTACCCCAAACTTCGTTGGGGACATATGACATAGAAAATTTCATCAAAATTTCCCGATGTAATGGTTATATAGCACTCCCCTCATCTCACATGTAGACCCACAACTAGATTGAAAGTCTGCTTCTTCTACAGACATTGCATCATTATGAATTGAATAACATAGTTTAGATTTTTGATCCGGTTAAGCACAACTGCTACATAACTAGATGGAATGGAGAAACTAGTACAGGGTGAAACAAAATAATATGTAAAAGGGAGACTGCTCACAAAAACGCTCCAAAGAGTAAACCAAAGAGGATATCCAAAAGAGAAGCTGAAACGTCTACCAGTGTCTCCGTGCACCCAGACCTTGAGCAATTGATCATGATGAGTTATCATGGAAAAATATATCTTCACAAGTGCTCAAGGATTTGACCTTCCGAGGGGGGATGTGAAAAAAGGAAATACAGCAAGCATGTCAGATAACTCGGTACAACAAAACAATATCGACTGTTCGATACGAGGAGTATGGAGCACGATCGCGTTCATTTTGTTCCCGGCGACAGGCTACGGGTGAACGAGCGTGCTCGCTATGTCCCCATCACAGTGCTCATGGTGGAAGAACCCGTTCGCTTTGATCCTGCCTCTGTTAGTAAGGGGGACGTCCGGCGCCCCGGTGGACTGGCAAAACGGTCACTACCACGAGGTGATCCTTACTCGAAGATATCGTTATTGGTTATGTGGAAAAAGTCAAAAGATATTATGGTCGATCACAGTGTATTCCTTTTTGTTCAGGAAGTACAGAGAGGCAACCGAGAGGTTGGTCAAGCGTGTCCTTATGCTCAAACAGGTGAAAGTTTCATTCGTGGAAGGTAATCTATTAGGTTCAAGACCTGCGATAGCCACACCACCCTCACCTTAAGCTGTAGGTAGTGACAATGTGCCATTGAGCAACAGCGGTGAAAGTGTAGAGAGTCACTTCTGTATTGCCGGAGCATCCGATGTCAGCTATCTGTACCCAAAAAAGTAGTCGATGAGAGCCTGTAGTGAGAATTTCCTTTTCCTCGCCGGTTGTCCAAATTACTTTGAAGAGTCAACCGTCGAACTCCGTCTGCTTGCCGTATATGATCGAGCAGAAGAGCTGCCTTGATTAAGAAGCTATCCCGGACGTAACTGACAAGTCCTCGGTTCCTTGTTCTCAATACCGGCGTTCACGGGAGCGGGATCGACCGCGGTTATCATAACCACCACGACGATTGTCATACCCGCCTCGACGAGGCGACGGAGAGCGACGATTGTCATACCCTCCATATCCTCCACCTCCTCTTGGAGGAGATCGGCTACGGTAACCCCCACGTCCACCACCGTAATCAGGAGATCCACGGCGACCACCGCCGTAGTCTGGAGATCGGCGACCACCGCCACCGCCACCGCCATAACCTTTGCCACCACCTCCGTAACCTCCGCCTCCGTAACCTCCGCCTCCATAACCGCCTCCTCCTCGGTGGTCCGGAGAGCGGCCTCTGCCGTAGTCAGGGGAGCGCCCTCGAGGATTATTTAGTGCGTCCTTGACCATCGAGTTCAGCATATGGTCGGCCTTCGTGCGGGTTTCTGGATTCCAGCCGAAGATGAACAACTGCTCATCACCGCGACCATCGCGCGCGAAGAAGCAATACGTTCCAGTTTCTTCTTCCAACTGACGAAGGTTCGCGCCGCGGTTACCAGCAATATGCCCCATGCAGTTCTGAGGCACGTGAACAACTTGGCAGTCATCCATGGAAGAGGCGCCCTCGATAGTCACCCCACCGGAGCGCTGACTGAGGAGCCAATCACAATAACGACGAGCGCGCTGCCTCTCGATCTTGGTCCCGGCCATGAATGCGACGTGCCCCAGGAACTCGATGATGCATCCGGAAGCCCGTGCGAGCTTGCGCCGTGTCGTCCCCCCACGCCCAAGCGCGTAGGCGAGCTCGGTGTCCGACAGCAGAAGAGTATCTGTTCCCCAGTGCTTCTGCGATCGCTTTTCACGAACGCCACGAGTGAAGCAGCCGGGCTCCTTGGCTTCGACAGCAGACATAACCTGAAACAGCACGGCAAACTTGGCAGCATGAAAGCAACGCGGCGATCGGAGCCCACTGACAGAACTGTTCGAGGACTTTCAGCATCGACTGTGCTAGAGAAGAAACTGACTTCCCTGCGACTAAACGATTTTAGCTGAATGGAAGGAGAAACCTATAGCCGCATTTGCGAAGACAATGGAAAGACAACTCGTGTTTTCTCCTAAAAACCTGGACCCAAAAAAGTTTAGCAGTGGTGCCCTCTTTTGACCAGGAAAGACAAACCTAAGGTGAGATGAGTGTTACATCACAGCCTGGCTGTATTTTCTTTACGCGTATCCCATTTTTGACCACAGCAACAGCTGCAGAGAGAGTTTGTTTACTGCTGTGCGGTTAAAAGCTGATCACTTGACAAACCTTAATTGAAGCGAGCCGTGATCACGAAGAAAATGTACGACATTTGAACACTCGTGTTGGGCATGCATGATTATTCCTTAAAACGAGTAGGTGATGAAATACCTTCAACTCAGCTCCACGACGGGCACGTTCGGGACCGAAAATAGCGAGTCGTTCGATCGCCCGATGCTCCCGACGATCATCCTTGAAAGAATCGAGGAAAAACATCAGAACACCCCACTCTTCCTCCATTTTCCCGAGGGTTTCGCGTCGATTGCCAGTGACATACCCAACACAGGCTGTCGGAACGTCAACAACAGAAGCATCATTCCTTCTCTCGATATCAACGTGAACAGGACCATCAAGTTGCTTAAACAACCAGTCAAGATATTCGCGTGCACGTTCCCGCTGACGTCTGTTTCCAGACATGTGAACAACGTTGCCTACGTATTCCACGATGCAACCAGAAGCGCGAGCCAACTTCTTACGAGTCAACCCTTTCTTCCCAAGCGCGTAAGACAGCATATCATCCGGGAGCCAGCGAAGATCTGTGCCCCACTCCTCATCGCAAAGAGTGTCCTTCAGGTGCTTAGTGCAATAGCCCCTAATTTTCTGTTCAATTGCGGAGAGCACTTTCAGCTCCGCGCCACGCCGCCCCATCTTGGGACCGAACATCGCCAGCTTCTCGACTCCACCGGCCTCTTGCGCTGAGCGAGGTCCTCTGAACTCCGCGAAGAACATGATGACGCCCCATTCGTCTTCCATAGTACGCAAAAAGTTGCCTTGTTTACCGGTCACAAACCCAATACATTCGGTTGGCACTTCCACAAGCGTCAGATCATCATCCTCATCGTTGTCTTCCACGTGCACAGGGCCTACACGCTGGGCCATCACACATTTCACGTATTTCAGAGTCTTTCGACGTTCAAGAGCGGTGCCACGAATTTCTAAGCGGCTTTGACCTTCTCGTTCGTTCATATCCAGTTTCGCCCCAGAGACTCGGGCGATTTTCTCTTTAGTCCTTCCTCCCTTCCCAAGAATGAAGGCAGCATCGCTATCAGATACAGTTAGGTAATCAACGCCCCAGTCGTCACGGTCGCGTCCTTTCTTACCCCTCTCGATGGGCTTGATGCTCAAGTTATCAAAGTCACTCATCGAGCTCCCTGGACTTGGACTGCGACCCGCTGGACTCCCAGAACGCGGTGAGCGAGAAACGGAGCGAGAGCGACTCCGGGTGGGGGAACGAGCACGTTGGGAACGGGACCGGCTCCTGGAGGCAGACCGAGATCTGCCCCGGCTCGGGGAGCGAGAGTGGTCAGACATTTGAGCTTACAGTACTCTAGCGTAGGTTCACACGAAATACTTGTTGTGGTACGGACACGCCGCTTTTATTAAACTGGATTTGCCTTTGTGAAAGGACAAGGATTTAAAACCTCGGGTTCTAATACTTACAGCATACAGTACCTCGTACTGTACAGTAGTGAGTCTCCGATCGATTGAAGAACCGCAAGAACCACGGCGACGGGGCGGGGCGGGGCGGGGCGGGGCGGGGGCCCAAGCGCAAGCGAAGGGACATAATATGATATGTAAATATGAAGCAGAGAGAGAGTGAGAGGGACACCAGGGGCTCGTCCGAGCCCGGCTCGTCCCTCTCGTCTGCCTGGGACGAGCCCCCCGTGGGACCCCAAATTCTAATTGGGCATGGACGCATGGACATTCGGAGTGACACGAGTGTCACCGATACAGTCACAGCGTCGAGTGATCGACAGGATGGGGATCATCACATCATCGATCATGTGGAATATGTGGCATGCGATGGCCAAGTGTCACTCGACTGTATGCGTGTATGGCATGGCATGAGAGATGAGACTTCTCGTTTTGAGACAACACATGTGATCCGATGAGCATGACGACGACTGATGAAAAGAGAAAGAAAACAAACAAGAAATTCGATTGCATCCGTCGAGTCTCGAGTGCGAGTGGGACACTCGACTGACGTGAGGCCACACTTGTCACAGACGAGAGCAAGTCTCTTCTAGATTTCACACGACAGAAATCTCGTCCACACATAAGGTTATGGCCGAAAATGTGGAATACTCCTTTTGGCTCCTGCCAGAAGGGGATGCCAAGACGGAGCTGGCAAGCATCGTACAAAGGCTCGCAGATAGGAACGAATCACCTGTTTTCGACGCCCATCTCACCTTACTTGCCGGAATCCACTGCGAAAGCGACGAGATCATAGTTGATGCCGCGAGAGAAATTGCGAGCAAGTCCAAAAATTTCGAAGTCAGGTTTCAATCTTTGAATACCGGCAAATTTTGGTACGCCCTGCCCGCCCCTGTGACTTGTCAGGGCCTAGATTGCAACCGGGCTTGAGTACGACGGTTCTTTGGGAGCGAAATCGTTTCAGACGTTTTTAGAAACGTTTATCCAAATTCGACATTCTGTTTGCCCACAGCTTACAATCGAATGTTGGGCTTTATCGAGGTGTGGTGCCAGGACTCAGTGTGTTTTTGTTGAAATTGACGAGAAGAATGAAGACTTGAAAAACGCCCACAACCTTTCGAAAGAAGCATGCTTGTCAAGAGGAACAACTATACATCTGCCCAACCCCGTATATTATCCTCATGTTTCACTAATGTATAGAAATCTAGGGGACGCTGAAAAACAAGCAGAATTGGAGCATCTCGTCGGCACCGCTTGGTGTGCTGACTTCCTTAAGGCGGGACACAAACTGAACACCTTCTCGGTGGACAAAGTTGTTGCGCTCAAACTTCGTTCCGACCTCGTCCGTCCAGACTCTACGGCACAAGACATCGCAGATTTTGTGAAGTCTTGGACAATACTTGGCGAGTTCAAATTCGACACCTGAAGATGGTGAGCGAACATACAATAGTGTGAGATAGTGTGTTTTTGTGAAAGACTTCAACTCGGGTTGCACAAGAAAAGGTGAAGCAAACGTAGATAGAGGGCAAAACAGGCTTAAGGCCTGAAAACCTAGTGTGCAACTTGATGAGAGTGAAACAAAACTTGCCTGAATAGACAACTGACATTGACGTGGTTGCAATTCTTTTCCATGGTTAATGCGACTGAAGCATTGATTCTGGTTCTTGGCAATGCATCAACTTAGGGATTTTCTAAAGCACTTACAACTTGTTAAAGAGACCCTGGCACTTAATCAATAGACCGATCGCTATTGAACATTCGGGTTTCACCTCGCACAGTGTTCTTGTCGATTCCCACCTAGTGAACGATCGGTGGATCGAAAGGTGCATCACTCCATCCACATGTCAAGAACGGTGTTGAAATTGATAATATTGAGTATTCCAAGTTCGGCTTACGCAACATCGGGCCGGGCATGGAAGCATAGTAGGACCATCCTTCAATAGTGATGGAAGAAGAAGCTTCGATACTGGCCCAAAGGGGGTTATCTCAATGCACATACAAGTCCAAGGAAAGTGTTGCCAAAGAGCCAACTGCTAAACAAGGACTTCTCCCAGAGAGTGCAAACGAAAGCATCCAGCAAGAGGGATGGTCCCAAGAAGAGGGAATCAGGAGTACCATACAAGGCGATTCTATTTTAATGAAAGGGAGATGCTTCTTACAATTGTTCAACATACATTTGGCTGCCTAACAAACTTCTGGTGCAATCAGTGTTTTGCCTTGCACATCCAGCGGTCAGGGTATCAAAACCGGAGTATCAAACGGAGCCGATTTGGCTATTTTGCTTTTGTGTCGAGCCGGGGATCGAAGGCCCCCTTTCTCGGGACGTTGGGTTTACTACTTGGGAGTCAATATCTTCATGTGGAGTAACTTGTACAAGGGGATCCTATTTTCGTGGTGTGGATTTTCATATAACCTTCTAGCGATTGATAACAATTTCTTTGAGTTATCACCGTTCTTGTGGATCACACATTCAGCGATCATTCGAGCCAGCGCAGGTGATGTGATGTGGGTCACGTAGGTTCTCTACTGATGTATTTGACATTTCCGTTCGAATAATGCACTATTGTACTTACTGATGTGTGATCTTTGCTCACGTCGCCAATCGACGCCTTCGCATATTCAAATGCTAGCCGATCGTGATATCGAGATGAACTTCTATAAGCGGCCGACACTCGTTAGATATGCTATGATAGCGTGTCGAAACTAAATTAAGAAACCCTGAAATTGCATTAAAGCGGAGCTCTTTTCTGATATTCTGAGCAGAAAAGAGATATTATGAGAACGATGTGCGATAATGCCGATTCCAAATTCACCACGGTACCGTCACGGGTAATGATGGTGGACCCGAGATCGACCGTTGCCTAGCCTCTAGCGCCGATCGTTGTGACAACATAACGGGATATCCAGCACAAACAGGAAGCACTAGAGACACCGAGAATGTACGGAACCACGGTGCTGGAAGTAACACTCGGCCGTGTCATCCGAGCCGTGTCACTTCCTATAGTAGAGTGTATGACCGTCATCGGTCCTGAACCCTAAACCCGTATTGCCTACATAACGGGCAACTTGTCTTAACTTACCACATTCTGAGAAAACAGCCTTGAGCGGGTATATTAGTTTATTATGTCTGACTGATATTTCTGGCAGGTTTGGACCAACGCACGTTTTATTTAGCCACTGCGAATTAGGCATGGTTGGCTAAACGACGGCGCTCGGGATGGAGTGAGGGGTTCCGCTAGGAGTCGAGCGCGCGAGCGGTATGGCCTGGCTGCGGACGATTTTCGGTTGATTGGATCTATGGACAGCTGCGGTACCTAGGTGCACTTTTCCGCGCATCGTTGGTTTGGTTGGAATCGTAGCGTCGACGTGTCACAGCGCCTTTCCTTCGCGAGCCATCGTAAACGTTCTCACATGAAGCAGTTCAAGACTTGACATCATCAGCTTTACGACGATCCTCGGCGACCCGTCACTGACATGTGGCCGCCCCCGCCGCTCAATTTTGTCCCACCCCCATTCCACCCATATAGTCTCCTTGACATGGTTTCCAATAGATCTACTACGATTATGGCGCCGCGCAGGCGCTCGCTGGCGACAACGTTTTCGACGATGCACCGACGAGACACGCTGTTACGCCCCGACTCCGGCAGCAACGGACACGCCGGTGGCGAATTCCACGACAGCGGTTTTCGTAGCTACTGTGAAGACCTGACAGAGTGTCGCGGTTCGGACGTTTTCGGGAAGGCTAAATATATATTATCAGATAGAATAATATAGGGTGAGAGTGTTTTGGTTCACGGTGTCACGAGAATGACTTACCAGATCTGCCATCTCAGACTGGCATAGTATGACAACCCGATAGGCAGATTCTAGCACACCAGCTCATACGAGGTGGCACCATGCATACTCCTCACCACCAAATCTAAGGTGCCCTAGTCACTGCCACTAGTGACCCGAAGATTTAACCAGTTACACGGCTAACAACTAAATGAAAAGCTGCCAAGTTTCAACTGGGCTGTGCCCATCCACGATGGAGGATCCTTGAGAATAAAAACAACTGCAACAGGCTGCACCACAATCATACTCACTGAATCTATGGGGAGCCAATGCCAGAATCACGTGACAATAGCTGCCGTCACCGGTGCCGTCCGATCCTTGCAAGTTCATGCTGTGCTGCCGTCCACGGCTAGAGTCATGCAAATCGAGCGACGAGAAAAGAAAATGCGGCCACGATCGGTGAGGCTGCGTGCCCCGTGAGGGCATCTCTCATATACAGCTAAGGGAGTCTGCTAGATCGCGAAGCTTTAAGCCACTGAAGCAGAAGATCAACATTCGTCAGAAGAATAAGCCTCACGCGATGGAGAAAACCTCTGAAACTCGTCACCACTGGATGCGTCGAAGCATCGATAACAATAATACGGCTCGTGCTGAGTAAAGTCATCCTAGCCGCTGTCCGAGGAAGAGTTGTGGGCGCAATACTGCATGGCACCACCGCCTAATGAGAGCGGATTTTCCTCAAGTGAGGCGTCCGATTCTACTTTTTGAAAATTCTCTTTAGCCGCTGACTGACTAAAACCCAAGGGGAGAAACTATCAGCCGCGGCCGCACCACCAGAGCTGCTGGATGTGTGCGATATGGAGAAATACTTTCCTGCGCGAAGTCGCAGGACTCCTCTCTGATGGAAGAACAAAAGAGGAGGGAGCAGGGGATGGCGGACGAGTAAAAATGTCCGAAGCACCCTTTGGTACACCACCAGAGCGTGTAGCACGTGAAGCATGGCCACGCCTACGTCCACGTTTGCCAGAAGTCGGCCCAGAATGGTGGTGGTGGTGGTGGTGTCGATCAACGTACTTCGTCACCACCTTCACGTCACCGGAATGCGTACCGCTGCGGTTGTGGGGAGGGACGTAGGGCTTGGGGTTGGGCTTGGAAGCCGACTGCTTGGGGGCACGTTACGTCGCTGCATTCCCAGATGGGGACGAACCCCACCTCGAAGGGAGAGGAGTCACTGGGCTGGCTTTCATACGCTCGACTGCCACATCCATCCAAGGAACAAATTCCTCGTCGTTGAAGTTGAATGGAGAGAATGAAGAAAGAAACCACCCAGAGAGCTCGTAGGCGTCATTAAAATGCGCTACTTTCGATTCATACAAGTCCCCCTGCACACCGATGTCGTAGCGCAGCTTGTTGAATGAAGTCTGGGAGTCGACGACCAAAACACCGTTGGGCGTCTGAGTGTCACAATCTGAAAAATGCGGCGTGCTAGTCACATGGGCAATAAGAGAAGAGCCTCCAGAGTCCCCAAGTGGGGTCGCGTCCAAGGCAATTGCCTTGTAATGACGCAACAACAATAACAAATCCGTTGCCACAAAACGCGCTCGAGAGCGCCCCACGTAGTCTCCATGTCCAAAAGTTGTGGAGCGAGCTTGGCCTCAAAGGCTGCAAGCTCCTCACAAGACATCTCACAACGCAAAGGGTCCATCGCTTAATGCGTCTAATTGCTAATAAAGATCCGAAGGAGATATCTGAAAGCGAAGCAAAGTCCGCAGGCACCACCAGTCGAAAGATGAAGAAATGCAGCCGGCCGGAAAATGAGCTTTACTGCAGACGCGTTCTCGGAAATGCGGGATGTTGGGGAGGGTGGGCTGCAAGCACGCACGCCCACCGCCCGCCCTTCTCAGCAAAATATTGCCTAAAGCGTCAAAACCTCATATACCGAAGTGGGGCGCAAAGCGCAAGAAGGGACCATAATAGAGTGTTGAATTTATAAAAACATTTGCCCCTAAATCGTTTGGGGGGGGTAGGCTTTTGGCTTTGGCTCCCGCGAAGGATGGGTGGGGGGGCGTTGAGAAGGCCAAAGATTTTGAACAAGTGCTTATACATGGGGGGCTTTGGGCCTTCGGCGCCGACAAAGGTGGGGTGGGGGGGGATTTTGGCCTTCGGCTCCGAAAAGGCAGGGGGCTTTGGGTTTTTTCCAACACTCTATAACCCTGACGAGTGTCGCGGTTCCTTCGGACGTTTTCGGAAAGGCTAAGTATATATTATCAGGTAGAATAATATAGGGCGGGTGAGAGTTTTTTGGTTCACGGTGTCACGAGAATGATTTACCAGATCTGCCATCTCAGACTGTCGTAGTATGACAGCCCGATAGGCAGATTCTAGCAAGACCTTGGCGCGCGACCGTATTGGCGAGTCCGTCGCCAAGCACGTCATCGGTAAATGCTTCCAGGAGAAGCACGGGCGGTTCGGCGGTAATGAGACCAACGCGGCTGTGCTCTTTGCTAAATTGGTCCCGACGATTAAGGAAGCGTTCGTGGCCGAGGCCGCTTTGTTTGCTTCGCGTGTCGACCTCGAGGACGTCACCACTTCCGTCCGCAGCGAGGCCAACAAGCTGCTCTTCTCCACACTCGAGCTCATCCACAATCCCCCGTCGCCCGTGACGGATTGGCTGGAGTCTTCGGCCGAGACCCACCCTCATGCCGGTAAGAGAGTCCTGCTGGAGACGGCTCGCATGTTGCTGAACTCTGGGTCCCCTTTTCAGGGTACTCAGGAGCTCCTCGGCGTCCGCTTCCTGCTCACCGTGGACCCGCATGTCAACATCACGACGTTTCAACGCGGCTCTGGCATCAGCGAGGCGAAGGAGCACCCTGGACATCGAGGAAGTCAAGGGGCTCTTCATTGACGCGTTGGACAAGACGTACTACGCGGCGGCGGTCAACAGACTTATGCTCAACGACCAGCGCGCCGCCGTTGACATCAACACGATTTAACTCTGGACTCGCGAGTGCTACGCGAGCAACGTCAAGTCCGGCATGGCGAACGACTTTACGGCAGCGAAGCTCACTGAGGCCACCGAGGAGCAGTCCGCTATCCTCGACTTATCATCCATCATCCTCAACCTCAAGCGACAGGTGAAGACTTGACCGACCGCATGGGCGGCACGAAGGGCTTCACCCCGCGGGCTTTCAAGGATCACACGACAATCACACGCCGCACATCACCGGCAACGGTTCGCGGCGAAGGATCTACCAACAGGTGGGAACTGGAGCCAGACGGAGCACAGGGTCGCCTTTCACAAGGCCAGTGGAGAGTTCATCTCCTTCTGCGGCAACCGCATGTGCGCCTTAACGGAGGCGCGGCACTGGCACCGGGATTGTTCGAACAGCGGGAAGGCTGCGAACGCCGCCAAATACTTCGGCATGAACAACATGACCCTGGGCGACTACGAGAACGACCTCGGCCTGAATCGCGGAGCAGATTCAGGCCGTGCTGGAGAACAGTGACGACGAGCGGTTCGACGCGCTTTGCTTCCTGCCCCCCGAGATGTGCGACGAGGTTTCCGCAAGTTCGTTTGGTGCCTGTTCGGGTGCAAACCTACCTCTAAGGCAGGCAACACTGTGCAAATAATATACTCGCAGGAGTGTCCAGATGAACACTCATAAGGAATCCCAAGGTCAGATATCGGATTTTCTTAAAATGCACTTATCAATGTTACAAACAACCAGCAGAGATCGGTTGTCGGCTTTAACTAATTCAAAAACTGATGCGAGATTTTGCTCAACGCTTTTAGTAATAACTCGTCGATTCGAACTCCCTCGGCTTCCCTCGGATTCGATCGACATATGCTGGTCACATGCTAGTCACTTCACATATAATTCATATATCTGTGCAGTCATCGGACTGCAGCTGCCAATCATGACCGGGCCCGGTAAGTCACTGCCCAGCAGCGTGAGGTAGAGGTCTGAGCGAAAACATGTGAGCGGATTGTGTTTTGTTCGACGTGAGCACGTGACGGCGGCTAGAGACGTCATCATACCACGCGTATGCGAATGGAAAATATAAAATATAAATTTCACCAACAAATATTTTAGTGAATGTAAACCTTTGGTATACTCACTACATCGCGGCCAGTTTATTGGCTGAAAAAAAATCTCGCACGACTTTTGGTTATTGGTCATACAGACCACAGGCTAACATAACCTGGAAGCTATCTTCGTAACATGTATATATATATATACACACATGGCATTTTGTATATTGTACGATTTATACCCATGGCAAAATGTTATGAGGACTGAGAGTATTGAGAGGGAAATAAGATTTTAACTTGAATTTTCAAGTTTAAATGTGCCACACACTCATATGCGCGTCAATATACGTCGCGTGCGTCACGCATGTGTCATTGCCATAATTCTTCTCAAAAAGGGCCTATGTCATAATTCTTCCCAAAGGACTCTAAAATTCTTCCCAAAAAAGAATTTTCCCTCAACGTTACCACCTTTCTTGTCAGGGGTGTGACAAATATAATCAAGCATCACTTCGGTGCAAAATGCCGGCGTTGCAAATTTTGGCATGGTAGCTCCTACTCTCGCGGATGAGGTGAGGTAACGAGTTGCTGCATCACAGATGTATTGTTTCGTCCCCCATTCTCAGCTGAAAGACTGGTTGACTGGCGGGTCAACCAGCGATCCCCGTCATCCTTTTCCTTGCGATAAATATCAGTGATCAGGTGGGTAAGCAGCAGGCCCTTGCCCTCCATCGGGGGTGGAAAAATGGCACTTCGGTCATACGAGTATGTATCCACATCAGGTCAAATATTTGCACCACAGACTGATTGGAGAGGACATCCAACTTACCACATCCTCAGATACTTGTCACATGTCTATGAGTGAGAGTTCAAGTTTCAAATGCAGACTGAATGAGCAAAGTAGTGCCTGGCATCGGCAGCGCTAGTTGTCCCGACTCGGAGTCCACCGGGGCGTTTATTGCTCTGCCTGTTGCAACGGGGTGAAACAAGCTGAAACAAGTCTAAGACCGATTAAACTCGATTGCCAGATTGATGCTGTAGATGATACATCTAGTGGCTTCGACCAGAGTGTGAAGACTAAAAATTAGACTTGATCATATTTTGAATCACATTACCATCTCACATCTCTCTCAGACCTTAAAAGGATGGAGCAGCATTGCAAATGCCCATTTGTTAACTAATTTTCCAAAATGTCGCTGTAGTAGTCCCTCCAAAATTCTTTTTCACCGATTTCGCGCAAGCATCCCATCATCTCTTGAAGGGTCCGATCTGCAAGCATCCATCCATTGTCAATCACTGTGGCTGATATCAAGGTCAGCCCACCATATGAACCTGCTTACTCGAAAGGCTCAATTAGAGGCGGAGAATGGCCAGCTCACTCTGGGCCACTCAATCATAGGCGGAGGATGGCCAGCTCACTCTGGGACACTCAATCAGAGGCGGAGGATGGCCAGCTCACTCGGAGACACTCAAT
>LGRX02010493.1:0-23662 GCA_001247695.2 Cymbomonas tetramitiformis | reverse complement strand
TGCGTGTGCGCGCCCTCCAGACCTAGCTCGCCGAAACCACTGACGGTACCAGTGAGGGAGACGTGGTGTGAGATTCGTTTCGTGGCTCGCATGTACTGGGAAGAATGCACCACCTCTGTGTTGAGGGACATCCTGAGGTACACCGTGATGTCACATTCCCCAGGCGATGCCTGCGCACAACTTGCCAACAGGCGATCAAGTTGCAGCCGCTGGTTGCACGGGAGAGTAGTGGGCAATAGTTTCCTCCCTGTGCCCAGAAAATAGCAGGGCGCCTCGTCCTGTTTTGCCGCTGGATCCGTGGCAGCTCTGACGGTGGGTTTGGGAAACAACTTCTCCGCCAAGACATCAATGCTGCGCATATTCGGGTTTCTGAAGCGGTAGTCCTGTAGGGCATCTTCGTCACAAATAGCGTTCACGATAGCCTCCACTGGCTTTTATTTCACCTTGGTATCCTTAACCACTCCCTTCAGACGCTGAATGGCACGCTCCACCCACAGCTCCATGGCTGCACCGATCTCGCCCAAATAGTGTTCTTGCCGAAACAGATACATCACTGCCAGCCTCATGTTGTATGTGAGAAGTTTCAATATACCTGTGTTTTCCATGATGTTTGCATGCGCTCGGAGGTGATCGCGTGCTGCCGCTCTAGCTCCTTCCACCTCGGCAGTACTCCACCCCGCGTGAGTTCCCGAAGCTCGCACATAGTGAAGCACAGCTCTGCGCAGCTGCTGCTAAGCGTCCTCCATCACCATATTCTACTTGGCGAGTTGATCACCAATCACCAGAGGGCTGTAGTAGATGATCCAGTTCAGGACGTCCTCCATTGTGTACATGCCTGTCACACAACCAACCATCCAACTGGGCGATGTAGTATTGCCTATTACCCGCAGCTTAAGGTGGCTTAAGCCACCTTAACTTAAAGGGCTCATGGGGGTTTCTTCGGCGGTGCTTTCAAAATTTGGAGACCTATGTCGTCAAGATCTTGAGCTGCTCTTTCTGCAGTGTCTTATCAAAAGTTTGATCTGAGTTCATCTTGATCCTCAAAATCTCGGTTGAAGTAGGGTGGGTATTTCCCAATTTTCCTTAAGATGGCTTAAGCCACCTTAAGCTAATTAGCTCACCGGGGGCTTCCTCTAAGACGCTTTCAAAATTTGGAGACCCATGTTGTCAAGATCTCGAGCTGCTCTTTCTGCAGTGTCTTGCCAAAAGTTTGATCCGAGGTCATCTTGACCCTCAAAATCTCGGTTGAAGTAGCATGGGTATGCAAAAACCGGGGAAATCGCTCAAATTTTACTAAATGTTGCACCCTCTTGGATACTTCCCAAAATTGCTCACCGGGAACTTGGGCTCGCCTAATAGTGCACATAGCGTCTAAAAGAAGACAATGTCGCCGTCATTTTGAGCTAAAAAATCTAGCTTCCGGTACCGATAGCTCCCGTAATAATTGAAAACGTTAAGGTGGCTTAAGCCACCCTAAATCGCTGTTAGGGTGGCTTAAGCCACCCGAAGGGTAATAGCCAGTATGTCCCATTATACACACTACAGGTCTCCGAGGCGTGGCACTCATGGCAACGTCAGCTAATGCAGGTTTGCGATGTGCGTAGCGCACATCCCTGACAAGCCTACTTAACTCACCGAAATATTGCACAATGTCGTTGTACTTGCGGATGACGTCGTGTGGAGGCTTCACGAGCTTCGCCCGGGCTTGCATTTCGTCCAGAATCGTCTTGGGCAAACTGAAGGTCGCGTCGGGTACCCCTGGCACTTTGCCCAATAATAGCTTCCAGAATCTCTTCGCCAGCCCGTATAACACGCAGTGCCCGAAGGGGACTGCGTATTGAAGCATGGGATCGAAGTACGGGATCAACTCGAGCGCACCGCGCCCATGCCGTCCAGTCATTTTCGGGGCTTCCCCTCCATCGGTTCTAGATACCAACCCAGCATGCCCGTCTTTAGAAAGCATGAGGAGCTCTTCGTCCGCATACACCTCGGATTTCCCCTTCACGGTTGCCATTGTTAGCTTCACCGGCTTGGCATACCCCTTGAAATACATTCCCTTCCCGCCGGGACCGCTCGTCCCTTCGAACAGACTAAAGGCATCCGCCCGGTAGCTACCGACTCCCATAAACCGCCCCATTGTGATCCGCATCACCGAATCCGCGTGCACCATTCCCAAGAATACTTTAAGTTTGTAAGTTCTCTCCAGGAAACTGTCGTACACCTCAAACCCGTGCATTAGGCGTAGCAACTCGGCTTCAAATAGTGCCCATATCACCAGGGGGTTCTTCTCCTTTTGCCGGGGACCGCGTGTAAGCCACAGAACCCGATGCCACATATCACGTTGACGAAACTGCAACACATCCATTGCGACACCCATCCCACATCGCGTTGATCCACCGTACGCCATTGGTATTGATTTACAAAACAGCATTCGCATCACAGCAGGCCCTTCATTTCCAATGCGTACCAAGATGTGCAGATCCTCGCACTTTATCACGCCAGCACCCATGGAATATGACCTGGTCACAAAGAAAACAGTTGTTATACTATATCCAGAAAAAGAATAAACACATCCATTCAGGTCGCAGCATCCGTGCTGCCACAAATACAACGAAAGCTGGGAAATCGAGGGTGATGGCGTCGCCATCGCACCCGATGTCCGAGTTCCATACTTGGGCGTCATCCGCGCCGGGAGAGAGTATCGTCGAGCGGTGCTCCGCGTATTCCACACCAGGATCACCCCCCTCTGGAGGCGGCTCTACAGGTGTACTGGCTGACGGCGAAAGCAAGGCACCTCCGACGGCCTGATCAATACGTTCGGCCAGCGCTGCCGTCCAGAAGTCAAGTCCTGTTCGAGCATCCCGCCGGGCCCGTTGCTTGCAAAACTCCGGGTTACGCATCCAACGTTTTATAGTACGCTGCGGCGCGAAGTAGTAAAACCAATCCCGTGGACGGAGCTCATCTCGACCATCGCTGGTACGTATGACCTCGAATCGTTTCTCCTTACACGTGCGCACCGGCGCACCGTCGGAGTTGGTTTCCAGTATTGTGTCACAGGTCTGGTTCTTGTCCCATGAGCTTCGGTCGTCGCCAGGGGGGTAATGTCGGCACCAATTCACGCATACCACTTCTGCAAGTACTTTCTTAAGTTTTCTTAAGTTTTCTTAAGTTTTT
Source organism: Cymbomonas tetramitiformis (assembly GCA_001247695.2). Lineage (NCBI taxonomy): Eukaryota > Viridiplantae > Chlorophyta > Pyramimonadophyceae > Pyramimonadales > Pyramimonadaceae > Cymbomonas > Cymbomonas tetramitiformis. The sequence continues at coordinate 20,488 of LGRX02010493.1, read as the reverse complement.
CTTAAGTTTTCTTAAGTTTTCGATATAAACCCACACTATGCATATTTAAATCGGGGCAGTTAGCTATTGGCCGACAGTATACTTAAGAATTATACTTAAGAGAACTTAAGAAAATGTAAGTACGTGGAAGCTTCTTGGTAGGAGGATATTGTCCACATGGCTCAAGGATAACTTAAGAAAACTTAAGAATCTTATCCAAATGTAAGCACGTGATTGGCTGGAATGTAGGAGATATGCACACGTGTAAGAAAGCTATATGCTGGATATGTAAAGATTGTATACACATGCATGCACGTAATTGGCTGTTAAGAAGACACGTGTAGGCAGGACAATGCTTCCCATCGCAAAGATATTTACAAATGTAACATTGTGACTGGTTCCACATTTAGGGTCTAAACCCTAAACCCTAAAACCCTTCAATCAAACAGTCAGCAGCTGGGTACCGCGTACACTACTATGGGATGCTACCCATTCCATCCAGCTTCCAGTTATCTATCTATCTATCTATCTAGTAGTATAACCCACATGGCTTGGTGACATGCACGTGCAGAGTGACAGGCGAATGATTCTGCTGCCGTAGATAGATCTGCAGCACCGTTGGGAACGTCGGGGACTGCTCGCTGTTGCAGTTGAGAGAAGGCCTGGAAGCTGCGCATCCCACCCCAGATTCTCAGTAACTTACACCCCTTGCCGCTTGTGAATTTTTCGAGCAGCCTATGAGAAAATGGCACATACGACACCACAGGAAAGTTCACATTCTTATTACCTGAACGACGCGCGGAAGGGGATCAATGAATGCCTTGGATCTCACGCAGCAGGTGCACCGCATGGTAGAGGTTGGCGCCCGTGTCTTTATTCTTTGTTTCAACGAATAATGCCTTCGTTCCGATGAGCGCGCATGGCAGTAGCAGCTCTACGTAATCATTTCTGGCGAGCACAGTGATTCCTTGGTTCTCCATATATTCATCTTCTACCTGACGGTACGCTCGCAAACTGGCCAAACGGCACACCGTATGCTGGCTCTCGGTGTCTATCACCAGGTAGTATGCAAGGACCTTCGCATATGGGAATTCTGATAGGGAGTCCAGCCCAGTCGGGAGCATGTTCCCGAAGCCAGTGTCCGAGATGGAAACGTGGTAGGAGACTCGCTTCTCCGCCCTCGTGTACAAGGAAGACGTGAATTCCTCCAGATTCAGGGACATCCTCAAGTACACAATGATATCGCACGTGCATAATGCCTGTGCGCCCTGCTGCCGGGGGTGCAACATGCCAACCAAATGCTGCAGTTGTGCTAAGCAGCTTGCGAGGACGGGTGCGTCGTGAGCTACGCGCCTGCCGGTACCCATGAAATAGCAAGGAGATGTCTTAGCCTCCGCGGCTGGGTCCACAAGCCCAACCGAGACGACCGCTGCTTGGCCGGGGTAAACCTCGTTGGCTAACTCCGGTAGGGAGCGCATTGTTGGATGCAAGCTTACATATGCCTCCAGGGCGAGCTTCTCGCACGTCCCATTCATGATGGCCTCCACAGGCTTGTTCTTGACGTGAGAGTCTTTCACGATTCCTTTCGCCCGCTGAATACCTCGTTCCACCCAGAACTCCATGGCCGCACCCACATCCCCTAGATAGTATTCTTGCCGGAACAGGTGCACCACCGCCAGACGCATGTTGAATGTAAGCATCTTCGCCGGGCCCTTATCTTCCATAATCGCGGCGTGCTCCCACAAATGCTTCTTTGCCACCTCCCGCGCCCGCCGTACCTCCGTCTCCGTGAGGGGGCTATCTGCTGTTACCATCCCTCGCGTGTAATGCAACACCGCCCGCCGCAGGTGTTGCCAGGCAGCCTCCATGTCCATGTTCCAATGGACCAGCAGATCGCCAAACACCAAAGGCGAGTAGTATACCACGAAATTCAGGAAATCCTCCATGGTCCACATACCTGCCCCCAACACCCCTCCCCGGGTACGATTTACACAAACACAACAGCACACGCACTCCCCATAACGACAAACACCATTGCGCTTGTTCATGGATAGGTCAGGCACAGCCGCACCCTCACGTACCCTGCACATGTCGCGAGTCATTTCAGATAAGCACAACGTTTGGCGCTCTGTTTGAGCTAATGCCACGAACGACTTGCAACCTGACAAAAACTGTCGCCAAAAAGATAGGGTTGCCAAGTGTGCTGCTATCATCAGTGCGTTTGAGCCTCTTTCTAAAATAATGAGCAGGGAAGACTGAACGTGTACGCACCCAAGTACTTCACCACGCGATGGTACGGGCGGCCTATGTCGTGAGGCGGTTGGATGAGGGCTGCCCGGCTTTGGATCTCATCAACAATCGCTTTCGGCAGAACCAGCAAAGGGTGCGTGTTGTTGCTCAGCTTGCCAAACCAGAGCTGGAGGCACCTCTTTACTTTCCCGTAGAACACACAATGTGCGAATGGGTGGGCATATGCATGCATCGGGTCAAAGTACGGAATGCGCTCCAAGGCACCTCGTCCGTGTCTCCCTGTGGCGTGTGCTGGTTCGGCGCCCGATTCTGTGCTCGCCACCATCGAGGCGTGCATCTGCTTAGTGATCATTACATCGGCATCGTCCGCCCACACCTTCTTTGACCCTTTAGAGTTGGTCCATCCTTGCTGCTCCACTTCCTTGAAATAGCCCCCGGCCCAACAGTTCCCTCAAACAGACTGTACGGATCGGCGCGGTAACTGCTAATTCCCATGAACCTGCCCATCGTTATCCGCATAACGGAGTCGGCATACACCATTCCCAGGATCACGGTCAGCTGGTAAGATTTCTTGAGGAACGCATCGTGCACCACAAAAGCTGCTCCGTCAACCGTCTGACCCTTGCTCAGGCTGAGCATCTCGTCTTCGAAGAGCCCCCATACCACCAACGGATTAACAATCTTCTGCCGTGGCCCTTTTGTCATCCATAGGTACTTGTGAAACTTGTCACGGTGCCTCATCTGCATTCGTGCCACCCCCATTCCACCTTCCATTCCTCAAAGATAGGCGATAGGATTTGGCTTCAGATTCCTGCAGAGTGCAAGTGGCGTTACCTAAAACAGAGCGCCAAACCCTTGGTTTGGAGATCTCGGTGAAAGTCCGAGATGCCACACATTTACGAGGCGCGCTTCCTCGCACTTTCCCTTCCCCTCTCTTTTCCTTCCCCTCTCCCCTTGCAAGCTTGCTACTGCCACCATAATAAGCTAATAATGCCACAAGCCACAAGCTACGCTGGATACCTGGATTAACCTGTAGCCACTCCACCATCCAGATCCACCATCTTCATACGTACCGAGTAATGAAGGTCTTCGCTTTTGACCACCCCGACACCCATGGAGTAAGACCTGCACTCCACATCCCCGCGCACGCGCTCAGCCAGTTGCATCCGCGGCGGCTGGTTGCACGACATGCTTGTGTATATATGGGGTGTGCAAGATGGTGTGGGGGGGGGTCACCCAACATCTGAGTTGAACACTTGACAGTCATCCGCCCCGGGGGAAATCACCATCACGTGGTGCTCGGCGTATTCCACATAAGGATCACCTCCAACGGGGGTTTCGATCCTAGGAGCGTCCTGTAAGAGAGCGCCCTTAACGGACGCGTGGCGGTTTATGGTTCTCGCCAGTTCCGATGTCCAGAAGTCACACTGTAAGCGCGCGTCTCGGCGGGCACGGGCCTTGCAAAACTCTGGGCATTCCATCCATCTTCGGATGGTATCCTCGATCGGGAAATAATAGAACCACTCCTTCGGGCGCAACTTCTCCCCGTCCGCGGTTTTCACAACCTCAAACCGTCTTTCCTTGCAGCGCTTGACAACGATACCCGCTTCGTCTTTCTCCAGCACCACACCGCACTCCTCCATTGGGTCCCATTTCCTTGGATCTGGCTCTCGGGGGAAATGACGGCACCACCGCGGGCATACATGAACCGCATATGCCATGTGATCTTCTACTTGCATGTAAGTCCGCATCCTATATAGGCTGCTTGGCAAGCGACATCGGGTAGGCCCACCCATCAGCATGAGCAGGACCTTCAGAAATCGGTCAAAAGCTGGCCGTGACCAACCTTGGTCTATTCGCAACTGCATGAAGTAGTAGACCGCCTCACCAACGGTTATATCATTATCCGGATTGTCAATAAACAGCGGTTCACCTGGGCGGATGTCCCATTTCAGGTTCTCCGGCGGAGGCATTTCCACGACATTTTCTTCCTCAGGCATGTCCACGTCCTGTTCTTCCTCGGCCGTGCGCAAGAGTTCATCCATGAGACCTGCCTCCGTGGCCGTGCGCTCGTCCCACACGTCGTAGTCTGTTGGCCACGCCTGGTCGCAACCGTGGGCATGGAAGGCCTGCTTTCAAACCGTGCGTACGAACCCCATACCGCATTGTTAGTTCTTTATACATACACCCGTTGTGGGCTGGCAATACACTTAGCACACAAGAATGTTGCTGTCGTACGTACCTGGACAAATATGTTTTCGTTATACTCGGTGGCATCACTTTCCAGACGTAGCTGCCCCAGTAGCCGTGCGGTCTCCGCGTCGTCAGGTCCCTCCTCGTCTGAGAAGCCATCGGCACTTGCTTTAAGAAGGTCAGGCACCTCCTCTAGGTCGAACGACATATTCTCTGGTACCGCGCTGCCATGTGAGGTCTGGTTCTCCGTTAATTGCTCGTCGGGGCCGTACAGATCCCCAGGCATGCGCATGGCCCCAATACTGGCCGGCCACGTAGGTAGCTTCGTCACACGCCATCTCGATGTAACATTGCCACTTGCCGCGTTTATTGTCTTCGCCACCTTGGTGAGGCGGTCATGCTCCGCCCGAAGCAATGGCCCTCCTCCTGCAGGGGGCGCTCCGTCTCGTCGACGGAGGAGTGATCGCAGACTAGTGCGGGTGCCCTTGGACTCCGATGCAATGTCCATCACGTCAGATAGGCTAAGGCCGTACGTTGCATAAAGATCCTGCAAAAATACGACGATTGTTAGTATTCCACCATGGTTGTTGGCAAACAAAGGTTGCACGCGCTGCCTCCCCCCCCCTCATCCCCACCCCGTGAACACACTTGGCCAACAGGAGGACGATAGGCGCACACGCAGCAATCATGTCGGCGAGTCAAGCTTTCAACCCGTGAGGCAAGTTGCGACAGGCAGTTGGAGCATGTACTTTGCGGGTTCTCAATATTAAAAATATTTGCATGTTTACGATGTCTAAGGGGCTGCGCCACGCCCTTCCCTAGCGCACTCCCTAGTGCGTATTGCATGTGCCCCACATCTGTTCTCACACGACTGTCGTGTGGGTTCTATGAGTGATCGGGGTCCGCTATTTCCGTACTACGTCTCGGCGATTTATCAACACTACACCCGTTCCCAGAACGACGTGGTGCGCAGATGCTTCGGCCGCGCGTCCCCAAAGCCGCCTCGGTACTCGTCGGTTGTAAGTTCTCGGTTGTCACCGGAGCGATTTTTCCACCACACTCGGTAGTCCTCCGTGACGTATAGCTCTGGGACGCGAACCAGATTCATTTGCACCAGCTCGTCCCAGTCAAAAGTCTCCACGGAGAAGTCGTCGTGGAAAACAGAGTAATCGAAGGCTCCGACGGGATCCTCCGATCGGTCTTCCCACGCTTTCACGCCGATGCAATGGCACCGCATCACGGGGGGGTGCCCCAGCGCGCGCCACGCTGCAGGCGTGTCATGCTCGAAGCAATCCATGCCAACGAAGATCTCCAGGTCGCGCACTGTGCCATTTAAGTCATCAACATCCGCAGGGTATATTTCCCCGTAGTCCGCATGCGAGAAGTCCTCCAGCAGGAACTCCCCCGCCTGTGTATTCTGATTCACGTGGAGCTTCTTCTGGTCCCGAGAGGACATCCCGGTGCGCGCAAGGTGGGCCTTCCGTCCGACGCGGCAGATTTTGCTCATGTGCTTGTTGCCCTGTACACGCGCAGGCGCCGGTGGTTCCGCCATGCTCTTGGAGGAGCGCGCCGTTCGCGGAACGCCACGCCTTTGCACTGAAGATACCTTCTTCCAGGTGGCTTTAAAGGCAGCCTGAAGCGCCTCGGACGATTCCTTGTGTTTTATCAGGTCGGCCGTCCAGCGCTTGTCCAGCGTCTCACGGGCCTGGTTCTCGTAGTGGTTGGCATGCTTGACAGGCAGAAGATTGAATCCAGGCATGTGTACCGTAAAGAACACGGCCTTCGCAGTCATATTCACGCGCTTCCCCGTTTCCTTGTGCACTCGGGCGACATGCGCGACGAGGGTGGCGATGTCCAGCTGCTCTATTTGTGGAAGCAGGTCTTGCAGCAGGCGTTGCAGGCCCTCAAGGGCGCTTTCCTCCCCGAAGAAGAGCTGGCTTAGCTTGCGCCTCTTGACTGCGAGCCATACAATATCACGTCACCAACTACACACAGGTCCCGGCTAGTGAAAACGACAACAAAGACTAAACGCACGGGCCGACTTACATGCTATATTGTTCTCCACCTGCAGCTCGTACGCGTTCTTTAGCCGAGGGCTGGTACGCACAGGTAATCGAAGGCACTCTGGAACTGCAAACCATTCAACATCACGTCACCACCTACACACGGTACCAGGCTAGTCAAACCGACAACGGAAACTGGTCCCAGGGGCCGACTTACTTGCTATATTGTTTTCCACCTGCAGGTCATTCGCGTTCTCATGCTGCGTGTTTAGCCGAGGGCTGGTACGCACAGGTGCCGAGTCGCTCCCTGGAACGTCTTCTGGGGCTGCTTGTGAAGCCACGGATTGCTCCCCGTTGATTCGTTGGCCTGTTGCGCGCGCGGCACGTCGGAGCCTCGTGCGCTGGAATCCAGCGCTGGTTCGCGGAGTCATCTCTGCCCCGGGCGCCTGTGCGCCGGACACTGCTGCCCCCCCCCCATGCAGATGTGCACCCCCCGGTTCTCCTGCCGCATCAGCCACCGTTGGCGTGCCGCACTGCGTGGTAGGGCTTGTTGGCGGGGTCGACACCTCCGTCCTCGGTGCCATGGGCTCCGCCCGCGCCCCACCTGCCGCAATGGGGGGGGGTGACTGGTAAGCGCTTCAGCGCGTGTCAGTGGAATCACGAGATGGGGCCTCTTCGACGCCAGCGCCTGAAGGTTGAAGCTTTTGCACGCTGCCAAATCATCCGCTTGAAACCGAGCCAGCGTCATTCCCTTTTGCTGCATTATGCCGGCCCGGCGATTGTATAAACGAGCGTTCACTTTTCTCGTCGCCTCTTTCTGCGTCAGCATGGGGTAAATGGTGGTGACCTTCTCCACGATCATCGCATGCCGTTGCTTCGCTGGGGGGTCCCGCTTGAACGCCTTGCTGAGGTGTGTTATGAGTCCGGCGTCCATATCGTAGCCTGGTGGAGAAAGCAGGATGTAGGTTTCAATATCGACTTGAACCGCGGAGGCCTTCCTGGTTCTCGTGACCTTTGCCTTTTCCTGCACATTCCCCGGACAGCACACACCACATAACAACCACATAACTGACATAACAACCATACCAACATATCAACCAACATATCAACCACATAACTACATCAAAACCGCATAACAAACTGGGCTTAACACCCCCCTCCCTTCGGTTTGCGCACGCGCCTGCTAGGCTCTCCAAACAGGTGGTCCGCCACTCGAGGCGGAAAGGCGGTTACAAAGGAACGCAATACTTGTTTATTTACATTTACGTATAGTTTACATATAGGGGGCTGCGCCACGCCCTTCCCTAGCGCACTCGCTACTATCGATGCAGACTGCTTATTTCTGACATTGCTCTACTGCTTAGATGAGTTTGCCACGCTGCTTTGCAACATCACTCTACCGCTGCGATGGGAGCTGCTCGACTCCAACTCTGAACAGCAGCGCCTCTTGCCTGCACATGACAACAACCAATATATTAGGATTTGTAAGGTTTTGTATACAAGGACACGCGCACGCCACTCCTAACCCACCGGCTGTAATCCATCACGCAGATGTCGATTGCAGAAAGCGATTGTTGATGAGATCCAAAGCAGTACCTGATTAGTTAGTCGCCCCTCACGGCTTGAACGGCTTCTTCGATTTCTTCCCTGGCGCACCATCGGACGTCGTCACGCGTTTTCCCTTGCTCAATCTCTCCATTTCAGCTTTTTCCTTTACCGCCGCTTCCTCCGTGAGGATCCGCATGAAGTGGCCAGGGTAAGTTACCCATGTCTGGTCATCTTCCGGAAGCTTGGGGTCGTATAACGGAACCTCCAGCATGTGCAGGATCCGGATGGGTTCGGTGCTCGTCAGTGGTTCTTCCGGGGGCGGGCAGAAGTACTGCATACTGAAGGGCGCATATTGGCCGTATATCGCGTTGTCAATGTCGGGCATGACGAGATTGTTGTGATTGACGCCTTGTGGCCACTTCCGGCGCAACACTTCCTCTTGAGTGGGGAATATCCGGTACACCTGCAGAACCCGTTTGGCCATGCTCGCCAGGACCAGGAACGAATGCTCGTCACTGTGCGCCTTCCCTTTATGCAGATCACTGATGAATTCGGGATCGTTCAGCCACTCCGGGCGGCGGCCAGATCCATCGCTCCAGGTGGGGTTTGTGATAATATACTCAACTAAAGCCTCCCGCAGCTTGCGTGTCCAGAACTTCACGCCGTTCCATTGCACTTGGTGATAGGGTCGTCCATCCGCACCTGTGATGTACGGAGCAACCACGGAAAGCCAGCAATCACCGTCAAACGGGACATCCCTTAACGTTAGCCCAGCGGATGCCAGGTATTCCTTGAGGGCGTCGTCGGTTGCAAAGCCCTGCTGTTGCGCTGGTTGTACATCGGTTAGCTGCATTCTGGCGTCCAGAACACCCGGCTCAGCGATCACGTGCGGGCCGTCGGTCTGAAGTTGCTTGACCTCCGTGTCCAAAATCAGTCGACCTTCCTCGCCTGGTGCGTCACACGCAAAATCTAGCATCAATTGCATGTCCGCAGTCCGTACATGGTGCACCCGTCCATCATTGCCATACACCAAGGTGCCCTCCGTCAGGCCTTGGGGGCAGGGCGGAGCTGCCCCGACGACGCGTGCTTCCGGGGCCGGTGTGGCCGCGGGAGCAGCCATTGGTGCAGCAGCACTGGTCGCCGGTTGGCCCTCCAATCCGCATTTCATGGCTGCCAGCGTCTTCCACCATTTCATGGCTGCCAGCACGGTGGGAGATGGCACGGTGGGAGGTGCTGTAGTGGCAGGCATAGGTGCACTCCTCGCCTTAGTGTTACGCGCAGCCAGCCCAAGGCAAGGTGGGACTGCCTGCAATGAGGCCACGTTCCGATGCCAGCCAGGGGTATCCTTTGGGGACAGGTGGCAACTGCACCGACACGCGAACGTGGGCCGTGAACAATTCCAGTTGTGGGTGATGACGGAAGCCACAAGCTTCGCCAATTCCATGCTGGGAAAGCTAAGCCTGCGTAGGAGTTCACTGTTTAGGTTACCCTTGGCGTCGAACATAGGATGCCTGATGGGTTGCATCCGCTGTTTTCGCTCCGCCGCCCTCCGCTTTTTAGCCGCCGCCCGCCGGGCCTCGGCAGCTTCAGTCCGCTTGCGTGAATATGGCTTCTTGGGCTGCTTCTTAGGCTGCTCACCACCGCCAACAGCTGGTGTGTGGCCAAGCAGCACCGCATGCTCGTCAGCGCGAGCAGCAGCCGGAGCTGCTGCTCCTTCATCCGTCGCCACCATGTTGGGTTTGGCTGCAGTTCGATGTACAGACACGCAAAGCGCCTTGATCACTGACTGCATCGTGGGGCAAGACACTTGCATCTTCTGGAAGAGCGGGTGTTCATGGAACCCCTGCACCGTTGACACTTGCACAACAACCTGCCCCTCCCCATACTGCAGGGGGGGTCCCGCGCATTGCTCCGGGCTTGGTGCCTCTGCCGGAGGCAGGTTCCATTTCACATCCCGGAGGGAGGCGCGCTCTTCCGGTGAGAGGTCGGCACTCGGACCGAAGGCGAGCAGAACCTGGCGCGCGCCCATGGCCACGTCTGCAAAGTTGACAACCGCGCGCGCACGTGCCTCCGCCGGTTCCAGCGCCTGAAAGTCCTGCAACGTGGCGGCATATCCCCGGTGCCTCTCGTGGACCATTAGCGGTGGCCTTACTCCCCTCGCATTCCGGAAGTCAGAGCACTCGCCGCACATCACGTGCCCCACTTGCGTCAGATCTGTACCCTCGTGAAGGGGGTGTATGCAAGCCTTACAGGCGTGCACCCTTGGCAGGAGATCGTACCCGCCCTTGAACTGGATGGCATCACCGCATGCTATGCACACCATTCGTATAGGCATGCCGTACATCTCCGTGAACCCGTGTGAGGCGATGTGCACAGCGTTGTCTAGGTCGATGACACCCTTCTCCAGGTACGAGAACGCATGGTACACGCAAAGGGACAGGGACCTCTGCCTGATTAATCCTTCCAGCCCAGGCACGGCCTGACCAGGGCACTTTCCCTGGTGTGCGGTGAGCGTGGCCGGCCATACGGTCATCCAACCGGGCCCTCCTCCCACGCGCGCCTGCTGGAAAGGGGTGGCGGTGGGGAAGCCCTGGAAAGCCGCGGGCAGCTGCATGACACCATCCTCGTTCTTCGGCCAGTACTTCGTCTCAACCGTTTCAGGCAAGACCTCAGTGTAACCCTGCTCATCCAGGCACATCAGGGCGGAGTAGGTACGGATTCCATCCTCACCATACACCCGTTCCAGCCCAAGCAGTTCCTCCATGGAATGCGCATGAACGTCCGTGTGCTTGACCTGACTGGGGCTGTCAATGCAACGACCGAGTACAGCAGGCGCCGGCAGGAATACTTTTGTGTCCGGCGTCCTCTCCCCCAAATGGCGATAGATACAGTCTCCCCGCCGCTCCATCTCCGCTCGCATGTAATGCCACACGATACGAAACACTCGCTGCGGTTTGCCGCCATGCGCATCACCAGCCTCCCATAGGCAATAGACCTGCGCCCGGGCGTGCGGGGATATCAACGGTGGGGATTTATACTTGGCCACCGCACTCGAAAACAGTCCACCCACCACGAAGAACGGTAGTAGACTTTCCGAACTCGGATTCAGCGTCTCCTCATATTCCTGACGAACAAGTTCCTGTGTGCTAACGGCCAAATCCCTCCAGGCACGAAGCCGAACACAGAAATCCTGGAGGTCCTCCACCCCCATCCTAATGAACTCCGGGGTCAGGGGGGGCTCGCCGAAAGCTTCGCGTGCAAGCTTCCAACTTCTGGTGTTGATCGTAATGTTACCGTGCAGCTTTTTCCGGAGCTCCGTAATACTCGAGCCCGTTTCATTTAATTGCCGGTAACTCCCCCTAGGGAGGGGCTCGCCAGCAGGTAATGCGCTCTGCGCCTCCCGAAGCGTCTCTTCCGCGCTGCTGTATTCCGCAAGTAACTGGAACAACCTACGCAGCTTCTCGCTGATCCAATCTATCCATTCCATGATGACCTGTATGTCTGCCAACTGGGCCGTGTAGACGGCGAGCGCCGCTCCTCCTCGGAACTCCCTGATGGCATTCAACTGCACGTCATCTGCCGAACATCCCGCACTGATGTGGTAATCTAACAGGACGTCTACGTTCGCCGGATACTTTTGGGTGTGCACGGAAATGGCGTCCGCTCCCGGGAACAATCTTAGCCATGGCTTGTCCCCGTACTCCTGCCCCCCCTGGCCCACACAACCCCCCTGTACTGTAAGGTCGCGTATTAGAGGAGCTGTCCTCACACCGCACCGAACATGGGCATAGGTTGCAATACACTTATTCATTATGAACAATACTCGTATTCATTATAAAAACATATTATTCCCATGTACATATATGCAAGTCTGTTGTGCCCAATGACAATGTTGACAACCCAATCTCCTGGTAACACCCCAAACGGTCGCGTGTCAGAGGAGCTGTCCTCACACCGCACCATAGATATGCCGTGTGCCCTACCCACATGCGCCCACGGTCAACCGCTTCAACCCGAAACAGCCACATACATCCTACCGGTCACACCCCCTTATTATGGTCGCGTGTCAGAGGAGCTGTCCTCACACCGCACCATACATATTCAGTGTGGCCTGTACGCGCATAGCACCACCTGACAGATGACATACGCTCATTCAACAAGACGTTCTAAAATTTATTTCAAAAGTTGCTTACATCTAGGGGGCTGCGCCACGCCCTTCCCTAGCGCACTCGCTACTATCCATGCAGACAGCTTATTTTGGGCATTGGTACACCGCTTAGATGAGTTCACCGCAGACCACCACTATCTCAGCCACTATCGGGGTTCACAGTTCACAATGGCCCACTGCTGACACGAGGTCGCGAAGCTCGGGTATCTGATGCAGAAAACGGCCCATTGTACCCCCCCGTGATCATACGGGCAGCGCAGCGTACGCTCAAAGTCTTGAACACATAACCGCCATATTCCCATAGCCCCGCCATATTCCTCCATTCCGACACGGCGATGGCCTTGCATTCGTGTCGGTGTGTCCGCTGCCAGTCTCCGCGCTGACACTCAGGTGAACAGTACACACGCGCAAGGCACCCTCCGCATTGACGGACGCCTTTCCCAATCAGGACACAGCGACATACGGAACAAGGCTCTTGTCTCTTCGGCAGGGATCTCCGGGGAATCGGTTGACAGTATTCCGCAAAGTGCGCATGGATGTAGATTATTGTTCTCCAACACTCGTGGCCGTGTGAGTATTGGCGCGGAAAACTGGTGGATTCGCTTGGCCCGCGGTTTTGAAAAGATGAAGCGTAGATACCTTCCGCTGCACGTATGCATTCCACACGATTGGCATAGCCAGGTCTGCCGTATTTGGGAATTTTTCGAGTGGTACGCATCTGCCGAAATATGCCCTCCGGCGCGAACTGTGATACATTGTATCCAGTGCATTTTATGAGAGGTTCGATGGGATTCTCCGGACACCATGCCTCCACCATGATATCTCCACGCGCAGCATACTTGTCTTGCACATACACAAACGCCATCCACGTCTCGCCCGCCCCGCCAGTGGTCACCCAGCTTTTCCTCCGCCATCCGCGACGCAACTGACCTTCCACGACAACATTGCCTGATTGGAGCGACTCCACCCGCCATTGGACGACACGGTGGAACATGGTTCGCACGGCGGTAACCACCAGCGCCAAGAAAAGGGCACGCGAAGAAAACGGTCGTGGATCATAGCGCAGTTCCGGGCACGTTAGCGGACCGAACATCGCACATGCATCGCTTTCGGGCTCCCATTTCCTTTGTGCAGTTTCCGGCACATCCAGGAGATACATCTCTGCATTCCCTTGGGGACGTGCACTCTCCAACAGCGAGCCCCAGGATGCATCCGGGCCGTACAGGCAATGCCCGTGAAACGTGAACTCAAAGGAGTACGATTCGGCTCCCTCCACATTTTGACGCATGCGGCGGACATAGCAGAACGCCCGACATCGGTACCGCAAAAATTCAGTCATGTCCACCCAAGAGTCGAGCGTGTCGTACGCATTCGCACACGCGGATCGCAGCGGTTCGTGACCCAGACCGGTTAACGTGCCTGCAACCTAAAACACCGCACAATCGGTTTTCAATACACTTTATTGCCAAAAGTATTACTCATCTGGAAGTTTTAGGTGCCTCCATAATGTACCTTTAATAATTGGAGCAGTGACCGACAGGCAGGACAGGTGCGTTGCACTACAAGTATCAATCACGGAAATCATCACGATCAAATCACTGCACCGTATTTCGCGAGTACAAAAAATACAACAATTCCCAAAGAAGCTCATTTTGGCTTTATACATAAAAAGTGTATAGAAATTGTAGCACATATCGTGTTCTCCCTCACTATTCAAGAGTGTTATTAGCTGTTGCCAATGAGCTGTTGCCTCGTTATTAAAACTATCACAATTCCAGTTTGTCATAAAAGCTAGGTGATCCTCAATGGTCCACCTCCAAGGTGCCGGCGGTTTGCGGGCCGTGCACTCCATCCTATGCCCAAACGGCGCTCTCCAATGCGCACGCTGACAGACTATGTCGCAATAGCGTACTAATGGCAAATAAATCCAGCCAGCAAGCCAGACCGTCGTCAGTATTTTGGAGAGAGTCTGCTAGAAATGTGGCAATCCATGACAAACAAAGCTACCAACCCGCGCAAAGGAAACAAGAGAGCGCTAGCAGATTTCTAGGCATTCCCCGATGGGTGGCATATCGATGGGTCGGACGTGGCAAATACCTGCAGAAATATGCTTTTCGTGACATCCGCCTCCGGCTCAGGGGCGTCCGCCGCTGCAGCAAGCAATTTCTGCACATCGTCATCCTCCTCATCTGAGTCCAGATAGTCCAGTGTAGACACGGGGTCACCTTGCACCACACCCTCGTCGAGTTGAATCTTCACCTCGGAAGGGACTCCATGTACACCGTGCATGCCGCTGTCCGGGAAAGTCATGCTTGTGAACACGGATGGTTCAACATCGTGTAGGGTAGGTCCTGTAGATGGTAGGGAAGTCACACGATACCTCGTGTCCATGCGTCCCCCATGGTCCGTAAGCCATGCATCGATTATTCCCAGAAGGTTCTTTTCGGCAGCCGAGGGAGGGCCTCGACATGCTTCTACGAGTTTCAGCTGCGCGCGCATTGTGCGGCGTATGCTGGTGCGGGTGCTTGCGGATCGCTGCACCATTTGTTCCACCTCCTCCTCCGTGAACGACACCGATGCCCAGTTAAACCAGTCCTTCTGTCCTGCGCACATGCCACAGTTATACCCAATTCCGGGACGATTTACATGCATTCGTTATAGACAACTTGTGCATGTTCGGCGTGCCATCAGCAGGTTAATTCATCACTGCAATTGTCATCAGAAGGCGCAGCACCTATGCGACGATCATTTCGCAAGGAACAGCGGGTTGTGAAATGGAAGTAAGCGTGCTTCTTCCGCCCTGGCATCTCCTTGCATCACCTGGGTACATCTGTATCAGAAAATTTAAAGGATCGGGTTTTGTACTTGCTAATCACACTGCTCAACCGAATGGTTGTTGATTCCGCCAGGAGTAAACCTAGCAGGCTGCGAACTCGTTATCGCATGGACGGCACCTCCCGGTGCACTACAGATCAAAACAACCTGAAATGAAATTGTTATTAACGTGCTTGTTTCCGCCAGGGGTAAACCCAGCAGGCTGCCAACTCCATATCGCATGGACGGCACCTCCCGGTGTACTAGAGATCAAACCAACAGAAATGAAATTGTTATTAACGTTCTTCTTTCCGCCAGGAGTAAACCCAGCAGGCTGCCAACTCCATATCGCATGGAAGGCACCTCCCGGTGTACTATAGATCAAACCAACCAGAAATGAAATTGTTATCAACGTTCTTTTTTCCGCCAGGAGTAAACCCAGCAGGCTGCCAACTCCATATCGCATGGAAGGCACATCGCGGCGTGCTACACATCAAAACAAACAACCACCTAATGTTGCGTCAGCGTACATCACAAATAAACAAACTGATATCTGGCGTCTTTCCAAACTTGCTCTAGTTTCTACGGCGCTTGTTGTCCTCCCATGCGGGTGCGGCCGTCGGGTGCCGCCGTCCAGAAATTACGAGTGCGCAACGCTGGAATCCGGTCTGCGCCGAAATTACCACGGCACTCTGCCAGGGTCAAGGTGCGCTCTACGCCGGCCTCGTTCTTCCACCCAACCTCGTAGTTTCGTTTCATCCGGACTGCGGGCACGATTTTCAGATTCATCTCCACCAGCTGCTCCCACGTCCAGGACTCCACCGTAAAGTCACCGTGGAAAATGCTGTAGTCAAACCTAGCCAGTGGCTCCACCGTGCCATCCACATTTCCAACGTCCGCTGCCACTAGGTGGCATCGCATGATCTCCGGATGTCCCATCGTGCGCCAAGGAGATGCATCGCCGATGGTCTCGTGCTCAAACACCGTTTCTCCCACATAGGCATCTACGTCTCGTTCGGTACCGTCCTTATCCTTCACCACGCCCCCGTACCAATCGCCGAACGTGATATGCGAATCAGATTGGAACTCTTCGATTGCATTCTCGGTCCAAGCTGTTACCGCCGCCTTACGTTTCGCCGCCGCGGTCATCGAGGCTCTCTTCGTTAGTAAGTCCCTTCCGTATGCGAGCACCTGTCGCATGTCATCATCGTCCGCGTCATCATCGTCCGCGTCATCATCGTCGTCGACATCCGCCATGCTTCGCACCGCTCGTGTTGCACGGGGTGCGCGCTGTGCGGCAGCCGCGGGAGCTTACCGTGTAGCCTGGTTAATCGATTTGAAAGCCGCCTTCAAAACGGATCCTTCTTTGCCTATTTTTTTCAGGTCCTTAGTCCACCGCTCCCGCAACTCCGTCTCGACCTCCCCCCGCCACCCCGTCGTCCCGTGTTGCGTACTGAGAAGTTCAAAACCAGGCATGTGTACCTTCTCGAAGACGGCCTTCGCCGTCATGCAAACCTTTCTCTCTGTAACCCTCGCTACGTGCTGCACGTGTTCGATCAGTGCCGGTACACCCAGCTGCTGTACTTGCGGGAGCAGCTTTTGCTTCTCCCGCTGCAAGTCTTCGTATGCGGGTGGTGCGCAACCAAACGCAGCGCTCAACTTGCGTTTGTTGCCTGACAGTAGTGCAAAAACCCCCATGCCCATTTAGTATCATCTCCCATGATTGCGCAAACTAACACGAGAACATGGCAACTAACGCGTGTTTGTTCACGTACACATGTGCGAGTCGCAAACGGGTAGACTACGTACTAGCCATCGTTTTCTTCCTCTGCTCCTCATACTGGTTCGGCTCCGCTCCGTCACCTCGTGGGCTCCGTCGAGGCACGCTGGTTGCAGCCAGTGGTGCTCCTGGAGCAGGAACGGCGTCGCGAACTCGTGGACTAGTCCGTGGAGGTGTATTGGCAACCAGTGGTACGGCTGCAGGAACGGCGTCGCGAACTCGTGGGCTTGTCCGTGGAGGTATATTGGCAACCAGTGGTGCTGCTGCAGGAACAGCGGCGTGCACTCGTGGACTAGTCCGCAGTGGAGGTGTACTGGCAACCAGTGGTGCTGCTGCAGGAACAGCGGCGTGCACTAGTGGACTAGTCCGCCGTGGAGGTGTACTGGCAACCAGTGGTGCTGCTGCAGGAACAGCGGCGTGCACTAGTGGACTAATCCGTGGAGGTGTACTGGCAACCAGTGGTGCTGCTGCATCAACAGCGGCGTGCACTCGTGGGCTCCGTCGAGGCTCCATGTTTATATTTGTAGGCCACCTCCCGGCATTAACCACCCGCTCAACAGCATCGGATGTTGGCGATAGGGGATCTATGGCCCCGGCCAAGGCACCATGAGTGGGTGCCGCCAGGGCTATCACCAAGTCTGGGCGTTTGTCTCGGACTTGGTTGTTGAATTCCGTCGCCGCGTTCAAGTCAGTCCGTTGGCGCTGCTCTACTGTCGTGCCCTTCGGTCCCAGAAAACGTCGGTTGACTAGCCGTCGTTGTACCTTACGGGTTGCGACGTCTTTTTCCAGTGTAGGATACGCCTGGGTAAACAGCTTCACACACAGATCGAATCGCTCCTGGGCCTCGGGGACGTTTGCCCAATATGCACTCGTGGGCTTATCCACGATCTGCCGCGCCTCCAGGTCGAATCCCACAGGGATCTTCCTTATGAAAGCCTCCACGTTCAGATGTGGGCCAGCTGCCTGTCGGTTGCGTGGCGCTCCTGATTCGACCACCGGTGTGTCTCAGGGCATTTGGCACTCCGTTACGGGATCGCAGAGCGCGGGCCACCGTCTACACCACGAACTGCACCGATACCATACGATGTTGTTCGGTGCGGTCGGTAGGGTGTGTAATGATTTGCTGGAGTTTGCGTACAATTATTTGATGCATTCTTGTACCCTTTATACACATCTGCACTTGATGCTGACTGACGGGATCACAGGGCCACTAAAAGAACGTGCCTCGTGGTTTAGCGGGTTCGGCACCGTCCTCCGGCAGGAAACTTGACGCCGCGGGTTCGTTACCGCCCTGGTGCTCCTCCTGCAAGATCCATGATCCGTGCAAACCGAGGATGACCCGTCCAGTCATGTCACCACGAAAATGCTTGGTAGGTTTAAAGCAAGGCTTTAGTAAATGCGTTGTAGAAGGGTAACAAGGGAGCCGGCGAGTCTTACGGGGATCGGTGCTTGATTTGCTGGAGGTCGAAGCACCTCTGCCGTTTGCACCTGAGCCGTCGTATTTCCCTATGCCGTCACAAAGTGGTCACATGCATAATTCAACGTTAGGAACTTTTGAAAGTCACTAGAAATTAAGGGATCAATTCTAAGACAACGAAAAAAGTTGGTTTTTGAAAAAAAAAAAATTGTGAGAAATATGGCCCGAAAACCGCTGTTTTCGGGCTGTTTTCTGCATTTTAGGCCTATTTTGGCTCAAATAGCCTAACGCCTACGGTTTAATGTCATGTTTGCGAAGTTTTGAAGGTTGCCTTACCCCATTACAACATATCCAAGTGTCACACAAAAGTTGGTTCATGAAAACTTTTTATTTTTTGAGAAATATACTTGCCCCGTCGGCGTACCCACCGCGCTCTCCCTCTTTTCCTCCGCCGTCCGTGGCACTCGGGGGCAACACTTCTTATCCTTGCACGGGCACTTCTTGTGCACCGCCTCCCGTGCTTCGTCGAACCCTTTAAGCACCATGCGCATGTCCTCGTGATACCTACAACAACAAGAGATGTTGTCCCTTCTTCTCAACCGTACCACATTGTGCGGTTTACAAACTCCCGCCTTCTCAAACGACCTTTGCCCCACCTTCACGCTTGAATATTTCGCCACAAATCTCCGGTACACCACTAGTTGCGAAGCCTCAAGCCAATGCTTGCTAACGTACTCACGGGGCGTCTTAAGCTTCCCCGTGTGTGGATCTCTTGCCAACACCACGTCCTTCTTACAAGGACTCACGCGCGTGTTGTCCGGGTGCAACCAAAAGTCGCGGATGAGTGCACAAGTGGCTTCCGCCATGCACCCTGAACGACGCCCACGTCGCTTGGGGCGCGTCACACCCACGTGCAAGCTCCTTCGTGCACGCTCGGCATTGCCAACCCTCGCACCCGCCAGCATGTTTTTATGCCCCGTGATGCCCGCATATCCTACACGCTTATGCACGCCTAACATTGTTGTCGCTGCGGTTAACACGTGCCCCTCTTGCATGTTCTCGCCAAACACTGCGGCCGCCACTGCAAGCTTGTGCTCCTCGTTCAAGTTAGAATTCCTACTCGACAGCGCCCCAAAGACCGCAACCAGGTTTTCTAGAATGCAGTCCATAGCTTTGGTCTTCGCCATTTCTGTATCACCGAACAACGCTGCGCGACAGCGTTGCAGCACACCTACTGCCACTTCCTTTGGCAGCGTTTCAATGTACCCCCTCACCGCTGAAGCGATGCGGTTTGGGGACCTACTAAAAATCTCGCTCATCTTCCCTATCCAGTGGTTCCTGTTTCCTCGCTTCAGTGGCGTGTATTCCTGTGGTCTGTCAACTTCGTGAAGTGTCTGCGACCGACGCAAACCATCTTCTTGCCCCTCTATCCCTCCTTTGGACACTTCGCACGAAGTGTCCAGTTCGTCTGGAGAAGAACATTCCTCTTTGTCTGAGCTGTCAGGAATCTGACAATTGCGCAAGGGCGTGGAAGTCGCCTCAGCTCGTGCAGATGCCCAAATATCGCACACCGAATCCAACTTGGTAACCAAGTGTCGAAGCGTCGGCATAGCTTCTTGCGGTAGGGGCCACATTCCAAGAGGTATGGTGCGTGCGGAGTCGCCTACTTCTACTAGAAGAGGTAGCAAGTCCATAAGAATTGGCGGGATATCCCAGTCTGGTCCAGGATTGTAGCTCGCGTCTGAGCCGCACAAAGCTAAAAAGACGCTCATAGCTAGAATGACATGCATGATTCCACATAACTGCCCTAGTAGCCAACGTCGATCATCCCGAACCACGGTGAACTTCACGTGGCCTTCCGCGATGTGCACCCCTGCTACAAAAAGGTATGCGCACTCCTCAACAGTCGTTCTCACGCATTTTGTCACAGATCATAATAGTTCGTAATAGCTTCGGGCTCTTTATAAATAAAGTACAACCGCACCGTTGAAGCTTGTCGGATTGGGGCGCCGCTTCGTCCCACCCATATCGTTGTCGTTTCTACCACGCTAACCACATATCAAATATACATGAAATATATTCGTGCGAGGGCATGACCTTCCTCGCACTTCCATCACCGGTCACATTCTTGAAGAATACAAACGGTCACTTCGAAATGGCGTGAAGTGCTTCATGATGTGGCGCTTTGGAGTTCACCAAATCTGTCAGCGCTCCACATCATAATTTATATCGGTGGCATAATGTTGTGTGCATCGTGATGTGGCGCTTTGGAGTTCGATCAAGTTTTATCGACGGACTCCAAATCTGTCAGCGTTCCACATCATAATTTATATCCG
>LGRX02010492.1:0-34745 GCA_001247695.2 Cymbomonas tetramitiformis | reverse complement strand
CACACACACACACACTGAATGGCATGAGATCGGCCAACACAAGCCAGCCCACCATCATCCCAGTGGATGTGAAAAGCAAATCAAGAGCAGGGCGGGGCCGTGACAAGATACCACAAACGCATACATATTCCCAACCCAAATGCAAAGCAGCATGGAAAGATGATACGATGTGACCGATCGTCGCCAACACACACACACACACCACTGTATTTAAAAAAAAAGCATGGATGACAGCAAGCCCCGGTATCAAGTATGCGGGGTGCACAATCACACGTGAGGCACAAACACAGGGTGACGCGGAGCAACTGCTTTGTGGTAGCATGTTCCCCCTTGGGTCATCGAAAGGGCATAGTTTTGCCAGCGTGGATGATAGCAGTAGGACACAGAAAGCAAATGCAGACACCCACAAGGTGCTCCCCGGACAACACCCGGGCAACACAGGGCGGCTGTCACCTCCTCATGCCTTTAGGAAGAGGCGACAGGAGACGCACCAGCGGGAGGAGCGCCAAAACCACCTAATTTTTCACTCTGCAGGAGCGAGGACAATGATAGAGGCGTCGCCCATTTTGTCTAGCGACTTTGTTTCGGGGGTGTACTCCTTGCTTATACGTAGTGGTTGATCGCTCTGCATATCAGCCAAAGCCCGAAGGTCATCGAAGCACTCTTTCACCCACTCCACACTGAAAACAAGGGGAAATAGTGTTGGTTTTAAGGTCCTCGTAGCGAAAAGAGTAGCGAGTATAGCGAAAAGAGTAGCGAGTATAGCGAAAAGAGTAGCGAGTATAGCGAAAAGAATAATAAAAGACCTCTTCAAGACAAGGCAAAAAAGACTTTTCGAACGCTTCAGGAATACTATTAAAAAGTAGTTATTCAACTGGTAAGTTTTGCTGGCAGGTGCATATCGGGAACATAGCACTGGATGGAAATCTGTTGGAGGTTCCTCTCGAGAAGAACAGAGCGAGATTAAACCTGGGGAAGCTCATCAGAGTAGAGTACGCGAATTGACCCTGAGACGAGTAGAACTATTATATATATATATATATACATACATACAACGTTGTATATATGTATGTGTATATACCTGTTAACATATATATATATATATATATAATATAGAGGTAGAGGACGGTAAAGTGTTGAGAAAAAGCGATACAATAAACGGTGGCATCCACCGGTCCGAGCAACTAGTGCGTTGCTCTTGAAACTACTTCGCGCCTGTTGAGGCGAAAACAAGGGATAGTTAGTTACCTTTGCTTCTATGTTCAATGTCGTCAGAGGAGTAATCTTTGATTTTTCTTGTTCGTCCCACATCATTAATTTCTGACAAAATAGCCACAGCCCGTCGACTCAGTTGCGCCAATCAAACCACCGACTTCATACTCGATAAAGCAGTACACCTACCCCGCTCGTCTGACCTTTCCATAAACGCTAGGCTGCCAAAACGCAATTTAATTATTACCAAATGAATTATCTTGCACCAAACAAGCGGACGCTATCCCATCTGATATTATGCAGAACCTAAAAGCTCGCTTCTCTCTACACCACTCAGGCCCTGGTTCCACGTTCTTCGGATTAGGAGTCTCGCGTCCCCACAGTTCAGCTGTGGCCTTCACAGTCGTGCGCTGACCGAAGGTGGCCTGACGATATTTTGCACACCACGAATCTTTCTGTGTCGAAAACAGCCTGCCATCAACAGCTTCTCTGGAAAGCCAAGCAACTCTAACCATGCGACTCCAAATCTTTTCACACAAAACCTGCGCCCTCGAAAGCCGGATATCCAACCACCGGTACAAAAGCCTTCAACTGCGAAGGGAGCAACTCACCTTGATAAGCTTAATAAACACGCCTGTCATCATAAGGTTCAGGGCAAGCGAAAGCACGGAGACGGCGATCATGTTGCCTTCTACGCCTGCATAATTCGAAGCGTCTCAGCTGAAGCTCAGATGGGTTCTGGCGCAACATAGCAGAGCGGAGAACTGACCGCGAAGACGTGTGCAGGGAGACTGGACAAAAGCCCGAGAAAAAAGACTTGCGCTCAAGTATTTTTGGGCAACAGCGCACAGCACCATTGCAGGGCACGAAGATGCTCCTTTAGCATACGTGATACAGTACAGAGTTTTAAACACCACCTTCCCCTCAAAGCATTCGGGCAGCGGTCCATGCTTAACCAACAAGCTGATCCGCTCCAAAGGCACCCGAAGGATTGGAAGAAAACATTTAAACAAAGTTAGTGACGGTCCAAGCAAAACTTGACAGAACAAACCCGTCTACTCGAGGTTCTCCTCACGCGGCCTTGGTCCATATCACATCCGCACAAATACCCTTCGACTTGGGCAGGTTGAAAACCGGGCAAAAGATTCCACACTGAAAAAAACTCTCGGCCAGGTGCCACGGACGAATGAACAAGTCCAAGTCGAGCCACTCCAGGACGTTGCTTGGACTTTCTAGCCTGTACGAAGAAAAGCATAAGCCAGCTGATAGGTGGCCAAGGGAGTAACGCACCTATTCCCGCAGCAACAACAATAACACCAGCACCGACCTCTCCTCGTGGGCACATGCCGAAGCCGAGCGCCAGCCTCTCCCTCCATGATGCCTCCTGATATTTCTCGTGACAAACCCACGCGTATTAGCCACCGTGCAGGCATTATTCATGAGAAAACTTCATTGGTGGAGCACACACTACGCGAAGAGCTCGGAATAGCAGCTTTTTAATTAGATAACGGCGCGAGTTCCTGGCGCGTAACATCTGAAGTTAAGAACACGCTAAAACTCACCGAAAGATATCGCATGCCCGACACATGCTGTTTGGAAAACCGCAAAGGTCAGCCGAGCTTTACCCCCTCGTGTTAACACTCCCCTTACTGTTGATACTACCCTCCAGTTATCTTGACTTACTGTTGATAAGCAACTACTGTTAGCCGCGTGCCGACTTAGAAGAGCGGACGAGCACGCGGCAACTGCAGCACGAGTGCAGAAGCTTTTCCACCTCGAGGTGCTGCGCTCTTCACGACAGACAGAACAGTTCACGAAAGACAGAATAGTTCACGCAAGACAGAACAGTGGGGCCTTTGCAGCCAGACAAGAGAGTTGCCGGAAGGGAGCACCTGTTTATACGAGAAGAAGCAGGAAAGCTTCCCAATAACCATTAATATGGACATAAAGAAAACGTGCATAACCAGCTCCCCCGCGCTCAGAGAGACCTTCGAGTCCAAGTCAGAATCATCATCGCCTGAGAGAAGACGCCTGTGGCCGCCGATGCTCCACTCTGGCTTATCCACAAAGAGTGGTGGCATACTCAAGCCCACAAGAGTCATGAACGCCGCACTGATGACGATGCCAGCCTTGCGCTCAGCCTTGAGAAAGGCAGGTTCCATTTCGTGTCGTTCCATTGCCACAACTCCAATCACAAAGGCTGGAAGCAAAACTTCTACGTGCATTTCTCCAACGTGGTAAGCGGGCTCCAGAACATAGTTTCCCAGCAGGAGAAGGCCTTCGCAACCAGCGGAAACCAGAAAGCCGTAGAGCAGCACGTGCCTGTAGTCCTGTGGCATCTTTATAACATGCATGTACTTCCACCCGATAAAGAGGAACAAGCATAATAAAAAGAGGACCACACCGACCTCCCATTCGGGCCCAACCAGCAGAAACTTTAGAGGTATCATAAGCAGGATGGTGTCCAAGTCGTCGAAAATAGCGAGAATCTGTTTAACAGCAACACCCCAGATGGCTGAAAGAGAAGGTGAAGCAGCTACGACAAGGATTGTAGCGAAGATCGTAAAGTAGCAGCATCACCGCCAGAAGACAGCACGACAGCAACAGTTAACAGGATCCTACTTTTCCAAGCAGATAAGCGGAGCACTGAGAGGGCGAAACAAGAGGCACTATAACGTGGCAAGCGCACCTTTGCCTTCTGATACAACCACGACTGATCGAGGCCCGCGGCATCAAGCATGCTGAAAAGGACACCAGCGCTCGTCGGAGCGGCGAAGCGACCCATGAGGAGGGTCTGCTTCCAGCGCTCGAAGCCTGTTGGCCCGTGCTCATGCGGCGGGACGATTAAGGCGAGGTAAACTGCGGCAAATATCCAAGGAAGAGCCGCACTACACATGGCGATGAGATAATCAACAGCATATTGCCGCAAGTTACTTTTGTCAATATGGATGTGAAATCCCGCATGAATCATGATGAACGAGAGCAGTACGAGACTGCAGAAACGCAGAGACCATTCGAGGCCACCATAAGTCTCGAGCGGCGCGTCGGTAAGCAACGCTGGTAGAGCTTGGCTGATTCCAAGTCCTATCACTAAAAGACCGGAGTACAACTCGACGAGTCCAAGCATCTTTGCACGCTATGTATCACGTTACAACATCTGCGTTTGAAGTATGGTCCTGAACTCCTAGTATGAAAAGAATTGCAAAATTTTGCTACAGCCTATTGGAGAGAGCTGTACAGTACACTATTATTACTTTCTCAACCAAGACAATAATTGCCAAGAAACCCAAGGCTAAAGCGAAGATTCACGCTCGGCTGTGCCAAGTTTAACAACAGAATTGATCCAAATTTGTCACAACTGCATGATACTTGATACTAGAGGTCCAGAGTCCAGAGCTCTGACACTGAGACAGCATCATCGTAGTTTTGATTACGTGATAGGTGCTTCGCGAAACGTGACTATCATGATTGGACATCGTGATAAATAATCATAGTGAAATACGCTGTCGATTGGAACGAATGATTTGATTCGCAGACGCGCGACTAAAAGGTAAAAGAACATATATATACAGGTTCCGCCGGGGTCTAAATTTCAGAGTAAATTTTGACAATTTCCAATGCATGCAGAAATAGTGATTAGAGAGGTTCCGCAAGCCGAATTCGGTCAAAAAACGGGTGACGTGGACAATTTCACGAGACACGTCGGACGTTGGCGTAATTTTGCTCCGAATTATGGAAAGATTCTTACGCGTGAAATGAAAATTAACACTGAGGGCTCCGTTTTTTCTTAACACTGTAAATCGTCCGAATTCGGGAAATCGCTCCCGAATTCGGATGAAAATTGTTTATATAAATTGAAAATCACGCGTGCGCTTCATGCATGTGACGGATTTTGGCTCCCAAAAGATGCTCTTTTGTTTGTATGTGGTGTGCACATGCTACTGCAGTGCAGTCAAAAGACTGCGGAGAATTGACCGTCGCTGCCATTTACAACATTCGATATCGCGAAAGCATTCGAAATCTTTGCGACTGCGGACTGTTTCACACGAAAAATGGATTTCGCGTTTTTTGCGAGACTGAAAGATTCCCTGGCGTCATTTTGGAATTACGCCAGGACCCAAGAAGTGACTCGACACAAAATCCAACGTGGCACAGGGATTTGGTCCCGAATTATGAAAAGATGCCTTTTTGCGGAACCTCTCTATTTTATTAGTCGAAACGCAACAATAATTTTCACCAAAATTCTGTTCTGACAACAAATTCAAAAAGGGAATTCAAAATTGGCGTGTGACGCTGTAACTTCACACATTTTTAATTCATTCGACTGTCATTTCTCTGACGTAAGATTGACGTTCTTCTTCTACTTCTTGGACAAACGAATAAACCCGGAAGGTTTTGGTTTACAAACGGAAACGAACCCGGAAAATCGGAATGTTTTCTAGTTTTGAAATAAAATCGATCTTTTTTTACCTGCTTTCGACCTTGTGACCGCGCATCCAGACGAGAGACGACTGCGACTTCGCCCATGAGCCTTCCGCGTCAGAACTCGCACTCAGGACGCGGACGTCAGCGTCAGCGTCAGGACCTCGCCCCCGTATAGATTCGGCATGATGACGTGGACGCGGAGTTTTCTATGGATAAATATGTATATATAAAGCCCTAGTCAAGAAATTATATACTCCACGATTTGCATGTAATATCGGCCACGCAGACCACTGCGATTTTATATAATTCAGTTACCTGCTCCAATCCCCATATCCAAATCCATACGCACGGGCAATTTGCATGGCAGTAGCGTTTATACCAACTTTCCTTCATTCTCGGATGATTCTGGGAGCGTTGTGGCTTGTGGGATTCTCTGAAGGCCCCCATGATTGGACCTTTGTATAAATTATCACATGGTCTCAGAGCGAAGAGTCAGAGGTTGATAGAGGTCAATTGTAGAATGGCAAACCCAACTCATTGGCTGTAGAAATCCAATCAGGTCCGATTTTGAAGAAAGGTGACTTTCACGAGGGGCCCTCTTTCTATGTGGATGCAGAGATATCCAATACTATGCGACACGTTCCACACATTCACTCAATAATTATAATACGCCCCATGTGTTATTTGCTTGGCTCGTGCGATTCTTGTCCACGTGGTATCTTATAAACTGGACAATTCAGACCTTTATATCGGATTTATATCGGAGGTGCAAATTGGATTTTTGAGTCGTCTGTGGGAGGGTGACATTTTCCCCAGCCCCCCCCAACCGGCGATCGCTGACGGGGCGGCGATCGCTGAAAGGGCAACCAACCGCCACCGGGAGTGAAACGTGTGGCTATCGATTTCACAAATTTCGCGAGCTGTAAGGCATATTTACATGTATTTATATTATATAGATGACTTAGGATTTGAAGGATATGGATTGGAGCACGCTCCTTAGACCAGGCCAAGATCCGAGACCTTTACGCTTCGGGTTTACTAATTATTAATTTATCACTTCGCCTTTATAGATGATACAACATGATGATAGATTCAAGATTAGATAAAGATATACAGAACAGTACTGTGTACTCTGGCAAGCCAGAGGAGAGAGGTTACGAGCTTCGGCCGCTGCGCGGCCGATCGCGCGATTCTCGACAGAAAGCAATGGAAAGCAGCTCGTAACCTCTGGTTCTTTTCGTGTTTTGGCCTGAATTTCGCTACCTTTTCCTTCCAGAAAACCTACGCGAACCGCGGAAACGCCTGTTTTGTATGCTTACTGTGTACTGAAAAAAATGTAACTGTTTCCGCGCGCAGCATATAATATTCAGCTATTAGGAAAGTTCGTTGATTAAGCGGTCCACGATAAATCACGGGGAGCCCAATCTTGCCACCCCCACAGTAAGGGGGTGGCACAGTGGGTCTCCTGTCTGTCACCCCTCAGCCCGATGTGTCACCAGTGTCCGTTGTCACGTGTATCACGGTGTGCTATAAAACACCTAGCTCAGTATTTTTATATCATCTTAGTATCCGAGAGCACGAGCACCTGCCCCTGCGAGACAGTTTCGCTCCTCAGCGCCCGACATATATATATCCTTATATATATATTTCTCACTTCCTCTCAGGTTATCGGCCACCACTTGTCGTGGGTGCTCGTATTTTACTTTTGATCCTTGGAGGGCGAACCGAACTTCCTCGAATCCGCCGCACACCGACGGCAGCTGTTTCGTCCTTACGGCAGCGACTTAAACCAGACCCCGGCCACCGTTGAGGATCGCGGCCGAGCCCAAAAATTTATCACCAAACCGTGTGCAATTTGGGCTTCAGTTGAGCCCGGTTGTTTTTACCCATTATCAAAGATTACCGATTACGTGCTTCCAGTTGCTATGTCTTCCAACCGCCGAAGCCCTCGACCTGTGATGGAGTCCCTTCGCTCCGCGCGTGCCGCCGCGGCTGTCCCGCACTCCCTGCCTCTGCGGCCCCTTCTCCTCAGAGGGGTTCCCGCACACCGGGGCAAAATCCCGATCCGGTGGTGCGCATGTCTGCGCTGATCAGCAAGCCGACGTTCGTCTCGCTGGCTGCCACCTCCGCCGATTTTCATCGAGATGCCTCGGTCTGGGAGTCCACCCCAGTCCGAGCGTCGCAGCATTATGAGTACGCCGACAAATTGGACTACGCCTTTACTTACGGTGAAGAGCTCGTGAAAGTCCTACGTTCTCATGGCTTCAAGCCGCAGAAGGGGTACACCCTCGACGGCCATGACTGCTGGACTTTAGGTTCAGGGTTATTATTATGGGCTCTGATAGCCCCTAGCCTGACCTGTCTCTGATCGGAACCGTGACTCCGCTAGTAGCTAGGATGACAGTACAGTAGTACTGTACTGTCCGTCATTATTTCGTATTATCCGGGTTTCCGAGATGCATGATAAAAGCACTCGGCCGGACTGTTTATGGGAGCTTAGCCAGTTCGTTTTCACCGAGCGGAACACCTGTTCTCGCAGGTTATGCGCGTCACCACTTTCCCGGTAATTCTGATGGCACAGCGCCTAGCTGTTGCCATGATTGGCTAAGTTTTGACACAGAGATGGGGTGGGCGCCCCCTTAGGCAGTAGTTGACCTTTTCGCGGTATGGCCTCTCCTTGAGGTGGAGATCAGTTTGGAACATTTTTCGGCAGCAGTATCGTCGCTCGCTATGGCTTCTTTTTACGTTTCACCTGGCCGGTGGAGAGGGCATTCCGCGTATTGTGGGTCGCAACCACTTTTAGCCAATCGGCTCATGACCTGTTTGATGTTGTTTTTATCGCTGAGACTTCTGCAGGAATTGGCCGCTGCGTCTACTGATTTGACTACTGCCGCCACACTAGCCCACGCTCCCCATCTCACCGTCATTTTGAAAATGGATACACCGCAGAGACCACGTACACGCGCTAGGGCGCGTAAGTTAGCAACAATTTTTTATGATGTTGGAGCGTTAAACGCAGCCACGCCCACGACTCCGCATTTGGATTCGGCTGCGTCAGAAGCTTCGACTGCGGCTGCCACCCTTGTGCACCGGTTGCGCAGAGATTCATTTGACGTTCAAAGTTCCAAAACCGCAGCAACGAAGGTACTGGGCGACAAAGCTGCAAAATTCCGTGGGGACGAGACATCAGCTTCGGACATTTTTTCTCAATTGGTGCCCGAGCTGCAGCAGCTCTTCACGTTGCAGTCGACGGCATTCGCACCCCTGTTTGACCTGACTGCTGCTGACACCCCTGTTCTGCCTGCTGCCAATGAACTCTTGTACTCTGTGCTGCTGCTGCTGACTGCGCCAGGGTCTCCTGCCCGTAATTGGGTAGAGGCTTCTGGTGCGGATGTTCCTGCTGATGGCAAACGCGCCACCCTCGAGGTGGTGCGTATGCTTGCTGACGCGTCGACTCCGTTCGATGCTTTGACTGAGCTGCTTGAGGTGAGGGATCTCTGACGAGTGTGACCCTGATGCGGGGATTCGCCTCTTCAACAGCTGTCTTCGGGATGCACAGCGTCTGACGACGCTGCCCGAAGACGCTGTTAAGAGACAATTCCTCTCTGCTCTGTCTGGGCCGGCTTACGCCACGCTGGTTGACTCGTTTGCTCGAGCTGACCAGCGTGCGGCTGTTAGTCTGCTCACCCTGCAGGCGCGCGTGCGCGAGCAGTACCGCTGCGGGCGGCTCTCGGGCAAGCGCACTGCAGGGCGCCCCATGTCTGTAGCATCTTGCACCACTGACACTGGCCTGGCTTCGGCCATTGAGCGGCTCAGTGCTCAGTTGGTCAAGTTGCAGCGGGATGTGGATTCCCTTAAGAAGGGTGGCTCCAAGCCGCCTCATGGGAAGCACACTCCGCGCAACTTCCACCGACCTGGAGTGCAGCCGCTTGCTCACTCCACCTCTCCGGAGGTGGCTTTTGACAAGCGGTCTGGCACCTTTGTCCCAACGTGCAGGCACGAAAAGTGCCGCGCCGTTGGGTCAAAGCATTGGCTCAGTGAGTGTCCTCACAAGGACACTCACCCATTGTCCATCTCGGCATCCTACTGCCAAGCCGTCGAGTCTTATGACTCCGACGTGCTTGCCCTTCGTTTCCAGCGGTACTATGACGCTGGAGATGAAGGGTCCATGGAGCACTTGTGTGCTCTCGTGGGGCAACCTGAAATCTGTGAGCTGTCTGCGCATGCCTTTGCTCCAGAGCCTACGGCTCTGCAGCAGTTCAAGGATGCTGCTGCCTCTGCTGAGTCTGCACCTGATGAGCATCTTTCTATTGGCCGTGTTGCATTTGCTGCGGTCAGCGGTCCGCTTGCTGGTGGTGTCGCTGAGCCGGCCACTGACAAGCGGCTGCTGCCGCGGGCCTCTGCACCTGTGCGTGATGAGCCGGTTGACTTGCATGAAGTCAACCGTGTCACCTTTGTGCCGCCGTCTGCCTCTCTGGCTCTCGGCCCAATGGCTCCTGCTGACAGTTCTTTCAAAACATTCAACACTGTCCACCCTGACTGGTTTGACATTGACCCTGAGCCTGTTGAAGTCTGTGACTCCGATGATGATGGGGAGGGCTCCAACTACCCTCCTGGTGTCTGCCTGACTGAAATTGAGGGGGGTGCACCGCCGACGACTGCAGCGTTTCGGCGGTTCGGAGTCCCCAGAGGCTCCAGGCCATTTGGCATCGGTGAATTTGCACTCACTCTTTTCATGGTGGCTACGTTTCTGTTCAGTGCTACGGCGATGCCGACCCTCGTGGTCGGCGGTGGTGTCAGGGGCCTGGTTGAGCCCGGAGCCACTTGCGGCTACGATTCACTACGGTCCCATGAAGCACTACTGGATTCTCTTGACCCACCTACGGAGCTTACTGTTTCGTCATTGCCGCTGCAGGATGTGCCGCGGGTCTTTTCTCAATCGACCTCGGCTACTTACCAGTCTGATGATTTTGCCGTTCCACTCTGGGATCCGCCTGACCCACTTGGGTCTGGTGGTGTCAACATTTATGATGTCTCTTCTCAACTTACTTCGGATGTTTTCCTGCCTTGGGATCCGTCTGCTGAACTCGGCTCTGCCGACCAGCTTTACAGTGGCTAGATTGGTTTATTTCAAATCCTGGAGGTGTGATTAGCCTTAGCCGCAGTGGTGGGTTGTGCCGGGACAAGTCCCCGGGCACCCAGCTAAAAGTATATCTGTTTCCAGTGAAGTGCTGTTTGTTATCTGTTTAGTTAGCTCCGCTTGCCTAGCCCTATTAGCTACGGTCACAGCTCCGGGTGGTGTGCTGGACTTTAGGTTCAGGGTTATTATTATGGGCTCTGATAGCCCCTAGCCTGACCTGTCTCTGATCGGAACCGTGACTCCGCTAGTAGCTAGGATGACAGTACAGTAGTACTGTACTGTCCGTCATTATTTCGTATTATCCGGGTTTCCGAGATGCATGATAAAAGCACTCGGCCGGACTGTTTATGGGAGCTTAGCCAGTTCGTTTTCACCGAGCGGAACACCTGTTCTCGCAATGACTCCGAGACCGACTTCGCGGTCCTTCTTGGGAATCTGCGCCACGTCCTGTCCCCCGTCTCCCACTACGAGTACGACAAGCTCTTCGACCTGGAACACGAGTACCTGGAGTACCACTGGGCCTTGAACGAGCTCATCTTTATCATTCTCAAGGGCGTCCTCAACGGTACGGCTTTGGCGCTCTACCAGGAGTCAGCTCGAGTCCACCCACGAGATGGACGTTGCGCATTACAACGCCTACGGTACCACGTCGAGGCCTCCACGGACCCCGACACTTTTCGCTTCTGGACGAAGCTGCGGGACACGAAGATTGACGAGACCGCCGACCCCGCCCCGCAGCTCACGGTTCTCCGCGTCCTGGGAGACAAACATCAACGACTTCATCCCACCTATGACGACTCTGGACGTGTACAAGACCTTCAGCACGTCCTCAGCCGGTCGGCGGCGAGCTCCCCACACGTGTCCCCACTATATCTGGTGGTGCTCCGTGAGCTCGCCGCTGGCCACAGGTTTACATTTTCCACCCTCGCCCTCCGCATTGCCACGGTGTGGCAGACAGAGGGGCACCTCTCCCGCCTGGCCAATCCTCCATCTTCGGGCGCTGGTGGTGGCAGGGCACGGGCGGACGGAGCCGGTGGTGCTACGTTTAACGCCGTACGCACCCGCGGCAACATCGTCAAGCCCGTCGGAGATTGGAAGCCGGCCCAGAACCCCCGTGTCCCCCACTTGGTGTGGGAGGGGGTCGGCTTCCCGTGCATCTCATGCTTCCGTTTTTGGGGCGTCACCGATGGGCACCTCGCCACGGAAGGGGTGTGCCCCTACGCATGCACCGCATCATTTGCACCGTCGAGGGCGCCGCCCGAAGCTCCGAAGGCTCCGAAGCGCCCTTCCGTCGCTGCCTGGGCTCAACCCGCCGGTGGTGTGCCTCCTGCCACAGCCCCCGGTCCCCCGGCGAGCCGTGGTTCACCCTCATTGCAGTATGCGGCTGTGGACGGCGATGACGGCGATGGCGACGATGGCGCGGCCGCATTCCCGTTCCGCCCTTTGCTCGATCGTGACGAGCCGGGGCCCATGCCCAACACCGCCCTGGACGACGACGACACCGACTGGCCGGCTCTCCGCTCCGTTCCGCGGATCCCGAAGTTCCAGGGTGCATCAACATCCAGCTCAGCAGCAAAGCAGGATTGCGATCAGACAACACAGTTCGGAAAAGACCCTTCTCCATGCCCACACGGCTTGTGATTGACTCTCGAGGGAGCCGAACTCTTTAGAATTAGTTAGCAACAGACTTTTGGACAGCTTGGGATGGCACATGCCGGACTGCTCGGGCCGGTTTGGCCCCTAGACCCTGCAGTGCTCCTGTCTCTTTGCCTGGTGACACCTCAACCCCACGGGGTGAGGTGGTGTCACGGGGAGCCCAATCTTGCCACCCCCACAGTAAGGGGGTGGCACAGTGGGTCTCCTGTCTGTCACCCCTCAGCCCGATGTGTCACCAGTGTCCGTTGTCACGTGTATCACGGTGTGCTATAAAACACCTAGCTCAGTATTTTTATATCATCTTAGTATCCGAGAGCACGAGCACCTGCCCCTGCGAGACAGTTTCGCTCCTCAGCGCCCGACATATATATATCCTTATATATATATTTCTCACTTCCTCTCAATAAACTGAAACCTCGCGAGGGTGCTCCTTAACATCCCCATGAAGTTCCTTTCTGGCTCGACTTACTCTGCTTGATGCGACGAGTTGGGGTCGCTGAGAAATCAAGCGATGGGCAGCAATGGAGGTGAGGATTTCTTTCAGCGGTTCCTTAACCTGAATAATTTAAGTTTTTCGAACGTATGGGGGGATGTTTGGAGATGTCTGAAAGGTATTTGGGGTGCAATATGCGTGCAGGCGCGTCGGTGATACAGTTTTGTCGCATTTCGAACTCGTATAACTTGAGCTGTGGGACAGGGATGGAGGTGCGGATTTCTTTTCAGCGGTTCCTTAACCTGAATACTTTAAGTTTTTCGAACGTATGGGGGGATGTTTGGAGATGTCTGAAAGGTATTTGGGGTGCAATATGCGTGCAGGCGCGTTGGTGATATAGAATTGTTGAATCTCGAACTCGTATAACTTGAGCTGTGGGACAGGGATGGAGGTGCGGATTTTTTTCAGTGGTTCGTTATGCTCGGTACTTTGCGTTTTTCGAAGGCTCTAGTACGCGAAAAGTACCAGAGCCTCCGGTGTAATACAGAAAAAATAAAATAAAAAATCCTTAAAAAAGTGAGAAAAAAAAAATCGCGTCCGGAGGCTCGTGGTCTCAGCCAGAGTAGATAAAGATATGCTTTTCGTTTTCCGATCTCTCGCAAGCCAGAGGTTTATACACTTTACAGGTTTGAGGGGTCTGGGGTGACACGGTTAGCGTCACGCTTGACCGGTTGACGCCTAGGGTTAATTGACGTCAAACGTGATAATGAAGGCGCGGTGCGTTGGACCTCCCGTCTCCGACCCAGGTTTCTTCAGCGGCAAACGCGTGTGTATGATGGTACGAATATTCTCGGAATCGAGCAACCTTAACACTCGCGGCTGGTCATAAGTTCGTCATTAACATTCACTGGTGCCGGTAACTGTTCAAGCAATTCTCAACACAGCACAATATCGTAGAGCTACAAAATTTTTAAAATTCTGATATTCTGAGATCGAACGCTAAGCTCTTTCATGCAAGCCCAGATTTCCAACATGAAAAAGTATGAAAACAGCAGTAAAACATATCCATCAAAATTGATATAATAACCACAAAATACGAATTATTGTGTACAAAAGCTGTGAGCAGAACTGTCTTAGCACTCTAGCACTGGCACGCGAACAGCCACCTAGTACTTGCGAAGCAAAACAATAATGAGTCCACTAGCCTAACCTACGGTCAGAGCTTACTTATATCTCAATGCTCTGTCACATTTCCCAAAACCGTAACGGGTTCTAGCCCTCAAATCTTCATCTGGCCAATGGAAAGTCATTATTCCATGCCAGCTCTAACAATGTTACCGTTTACCACATTCTGACTGACACGTCAGTGGCAAAGGAGTCACTGCCATCTTCATCTTATCATTCTCTGGTCACCCGATAATGACCATATCTTCTCTGGCAGGTCTGCATCTCTCAGGCGGTCATCTTAGCAAAGCCTGTCACGCTGTCACCTCTGTCACGCGTGTCACCAGCTGGACAAACCCGGCGCGGTACCATGAGAAGCCGGCGTTTGTTACAGCTGTCGCAAACGCGTGTGTATGATGGTACGAATATTCTCGGAATCGAGCAACCTTAACACTCGCGGCTGGTCATAAGTTCGTCATTAACATTCACTGGTGCCGGTAACTGTTCAAGCAATTCTCAACACAGCACAAGATCGTAGAGCTACAAAATTTTTAAAATTCTGATATTCTGAGATCGAACGCTAAGCTCTTTCATGCAAGCCCAGATTTCCAACATCCCCCATCTGTAGCTGCTGCGTGCAGTAGCACAAACTCAAATATGGGCTTGTTCAGCATACTGGGTCGTATCACCATCTGCCATGAACTTACCCAAACTGAAAGTGAACATACCAATGCCTTCACCTTCTCCACCCTGTAACATCTTGGCTCTGACCAGCGGATTCTTGAACACCAAGACCCACATACACCTGCGGCCAATAGGTCCATGTTCCAGATGCCCAATCACATGCAAGCGTCCCGCCTGACTCAATCGTCTGAAGTACGCAGCCCTGCTCTCGGTCATGTCTGTCAAGTAGTAAGATGGAACGTGGACACATGCCACCACACGACTGGCCATCACTGCCAATGGAAACGCGATATCCAGCGCTGCAAACCAAGGTGAAGTCACCACTGCGTCACAGACACCATACTTCTCCTTCCATATGCGATAGTTACCTGGCTGAAGTGCGTCATGCGCCTCAGACCAACCCAACTGAGAGTTCCAATCATTATTCATAAATCTCAACTGCGGCCATTGCTCCGCCATCACCTCACTGATGACCCCAGTACCTGCCCATGGGTCCCACACGCCATCGACAGACTTCCAGTCCACCTCTGTCGCCAAACGCCTCACCTCGGAGGGCACTGTGATGACCAGCTCAAGCCCCCACTGCAGTGCGCTAGCTTCTCTCACCTGAGCCTTGGTCATGTGTCTCAATTCTCCTCGCTTTTCAACTTCTTCTTCAGCCAAAGCAGGCACAAGAGGTGCATCCCTCAGCTGCCTTGCCATTGCCTTCTGTTCCCGATATTTCTTGCTCAGCACCGTGCGATGCCCCTCATCCCAGTGCCCTGGCATGAAGATCTGCACGGCCTCAGAGAGCTTGTCCTGTCTGCCCCAATCAATCTGATCTGGCATGTGAAGAAACATGTCCTCCTCATCCAACAGCATGTCCCTGGACGAGACGGCATGCCATGGCTGCGACTTACCTCCCTTCACCACACGACGAGGACCCACGTCTGCTGGAAGCAGGCGCATGTCCGAGGACAGCTTCTCGTTCAGCTGTTGTTCTTTAATTCCCAATCGGTCCTCCAGGGCCCAAGAGTTCTTGGTTTCCTGGGCTTGTACCTCAGCATTGGCGGCTTGCACCCTCGTGCCTAAGCACCCAGGACATAACCACTCGCCCTCTGGTACCTCATTCAATGCCGGGGTAAGACACCATAAATGGTACCCCTTGTTGCACGCGTCGCATAACAACATTTCTGCTTCTCCGTCCGTCTTCCTGCACACTTCACATGCAAGGTGTCTGCTGGGCACGGCTGCGCTGCAGTCATACTGATCCTTCACCTGTAGGTGACATGGCGCGATGCTCTGCACAGTGCTCTTCTCTTTTAACTTGGTGGCGTCCTCAAGCACCACGACACCATCCCGCTGTATCTTGACCAGCTTCAAGATGGCGGACTTGGTTGCGACTTCCATGCCGCTGCGAGGCTTCTGCCTGATGTAGACGAAATCGCCCACCTTAAACTGGTGTGGCCTAGGCTCATAGCCCCCACCCCTTCTCCCTTCATAATGTAATGTATCACGATGCTGTGCGACCTCCAGGCTGCAACCAGCGTGCACCATCAGTCGCCTCACCACCTGTGCTCTCCGGAGGAGGTCCTTGACTCTGGCATCCTTCTCATCTTCGACCTCAGCACCGAAATCTATGCTGGGTGCCTGCTTCAAATCTGGCGGCACTACTGCCTCTTGAGCAAACAACATGGTGAACGGCGCCACCCCCGTGGACTCCTGGCGTGCTGCATTATAACTCAGCACTAGCGGCCAGAGCTGCTCATCCCACTCATAATCGAGACCCTTCTCCAAGGCAAGCTTCTTGAAGCAATACTTCATAGTGCGCACCACTCGCTCAGTCAGCCCATTGCCTTCTGGTGAGTCTGGTGAGGTGACTCGTCGGTCAATCAGGCAGTCTCTGCACAGCTGCTTGAACTCGCCCTCGAACTCCTTACCTCCATCCACCAAGCACTCTGCTGGCGCACCAAACACAGCCAGGACATGACTGCGAAATGCCGCTGCGATGGTCCTCGCCTCCTTGTCGGGAATGGGTACACAGACTATGAACCTGGTGTAGTGCTCAGTCATGATGAGCACTCTGTTGTTGCCAGCCTTGGTCTGTCTCCTCGAAGGCCATGCCAAATCCAGCGACCAGCGATACATGAACGACACGATCTCGAGGGGGGATAAACATGCCTCCTCTCTCGCATAATGAGTTTTTACGCGCTGACAGGTCTCACACTGAGTGACCACAGCCTCCACGTCCTTCTTCAAATCGGCCCACCAATGGCGCTGCCACAAAAGATGCTGCGTACGCCTTATGCCCCAATGCCCAGTTCTGGAGTGGTATTCCTTGACCAATGCAAGACGGTCAGCAGGCTTAGGTATTCTCACCTCCTTGCCCGACAGCGTGATCATGTAGATCTCGTCCGTAGCCTCATCCCATCGATGTCGTGCTGCGCGTCTCCTCACACGACGAACTTCCTCCTCTGGCAACCTCACGCTGCCATTGGACTTCAACCATCTGAGGCACCATGCATCGTCGTGTACATCTCGATGCTTGTCACGGTCTACCTGCTGCTCGGCCACGCTGGCCATCAAGTCCTCGAATCTGGTGGTGCACGCCAACCTGGGGAGTCTCATCTCTGAATCTTTGGCAGGCGGACTCCAAGCAGGCACATCCACGCGCGCTGCTGGAGTTGCGCCCTCCTTCACGAAGTGGCTCTCGTGCCTCTGACGATACTGCTCCATGGTGTAGAGCTGCCACTCCTTCTTCTTCTTCTTCTTGGTTCCAGCCTTCTGTCGCTGAGCCCCAATTCCTTCTGCACCTTTCTGCCCTTGCGAGCACATTACCTGCAGCTTCTCTTCCCAGTCACGGTGAGTCATGGTCTTCGCCACCTGCTGAGTATATGCATTCGAATTCTCAACCCATTCCGCCAGCAAAGCTTGCCTCTGCTGAAGGTCCGACCTCGCGCGGTCTGCCCAGTTGTTGTCTACAGCGATGGGCTGTCCTGGGGAATTCTCTGCCTCTGGGGACTCCTCGCTATGAGGGAGCCCCTTCCTGCTCGCTTCTGCGACCGCCATCAGCAGTTCCATTGCCCTGCGATCCATGGCTAGGCCCAGAATGCTTGCCAATTCTACGTCGTTCAGGCCATCGGCCATGCGTAGCTCACTTGCGCTGTAGCCCATGGCTCGCGCCTTCTCGTCGAGGTTCACTTCTCGAGATTCTTCCTCGGCGTCTTCATCGTCCTGGTTGCGCACCACGGTGCCCATCCTTGCTCTTCTGAACGCTCTCGACCCTTGCGTTGCCATGATGGTGGGAAGTGCCCTCAACGGTTCTCCCACCACGTTCACCACGTAGTGAGGCGAGCGGTCTGTCCTTATCACTGGCCTGGGATGCCAGCCCTTGCATAGGATTGACGATACAATTCGTCCTTCTGGTCTCGCCACCTTGCTCATAACGGAGCGAAACTGGTGGATCTGGAACAAGTTGCTCCAATACGCCCGCAATCGATGTGCGTAAGCGCCTGCTTGTGCTGCATCAAAGGACACTGGTCGGCCAATGACGCTGGCAATGTACGGGAACACCTCGTCCCTGATCTTGGTCCCGGGTCTGTGTGACAACGGGGAAACGTTCTCCAGGATATAGCCTGGAGGCCTCTGCTGCTGCAGCTGCTGGAGTGTGGATAGAAGCCTAACCACTTCATAAAATAATTTGCTGTGCCTGCCATCCAGGCCTGTGAGTGTTCCAGCAGGGGAGAGATCCTGGCATGGGAACCCACATACCATGACCCACCGGCGTCCTTGAAGAGCTCCTGCTCGTATGAAGTCGGCACTGGTGGTGTCGTGCAGATCTTGGGGTAGAGCCCCAAACTCTATTGCACGGGGCGAAATGAGGTCCGGATATCGTCTTAGCAACGCCGTGCACCTGGCCCTGGCAACTGTCCGACTGCTCGGGGATATGTCCTGATACAGGTAGCGATCCACCTTCATCCCACTGCGGAGCAACATCTCTAGGCCAGCACAGAGGCCTCCACATGGCTCGTAGCACACCACACCTTCCTCCCGAGCTTGCGAGAAGAACTGCCTGCCCAGCACCCTGGTGTCCACCTTCTCAGGCTTTAAGATGCGCTCGCCTTCAAAGTACTCATTGCTGTACACAGCGGGGCTTCCCTCGCCGTGCGTGCCTCGCGTAGGCCTCACCAGGCTCAGCGCCTTCCAAGCTGCTCTGGCTAGCCTCCCAGAGTCGGTCACCAGCTTGGGTGAGTCAGTGTCAAACATGTCCCCATGATTGCACTCCAATTCCTCGTGGTAGTGCAAGTCGAATAAACGATGCACTGGTCCCGTGCCTAGCTGCTCCATGGCAGCCATCCTGCAGTAGTTGGCAACCTGCACCTCTGGCGTGGCCTCTTCCCCTGGGGAAGCATCCCCAGCCAACATAAAGCACAAGTGGTCACAGAAGTCCTTCGTGTGAACTTCCCCCACGCCTGCGTGAAACGCAGTCACCTTCTCCCTCTCATGCCTCGCCCCAGTCTCATCTGTCGTGGACGGCAGTGGGTAGCGAGACGGCACGTCAGCGTTGCTGTTCTTGGCTCCTGGGCGATACTGCACCGTGAAGTCGAACTCCTGCAAACTGATTGCCCAGCGTAGGTGTTGCCCTTGGAGATCGGCCTTCTCCATCAGGGTGGTGAGCGGTGAGTGGTCGGTCACCAACGTGAAGTGAACTCCATGCAAGTACTGCCTCAGTGTGCGCACTGCCCACACCACTGCGAGCATCTCCCCTTTGAAGCTGGCGTACTGTCTCTCCGTCTTACTCAGGGATCGGCTGATTGCCATGCAGATGTACTCCTTCCCATCATCGTCCTTCTGGCCCAACACTGCGCCAATGCCATAGGTGCTCCAATCGGTGTACAATATGAGAGGTCTGTCATAATCGATAGGCCTCAGACATCTCCCAGAACAGAGGGCATCCTTCAGGTCTTGAAGTGCTTGATCTTGCTCCTTCCCCCAGGCTCCCTTGATGTCAGTGATCTCCTTCTTGAGCAGGTCATTGAGAGGGCGGGCCATCTCAGAGTAGTTCGGCCCCCCTGGCTCACCCACCAGGCCCTTGTAGTAGTTCATCATGCCCAAGATCGAGCGGAGCCCAATCTTGTCCTGGGGGCTTGGAAGCTCCTGGATGGCCTTGCATTTAGCTTCTTGCGCGCCAATGGAGTTATGACCAATGCGGTAGCCCAGAAAGTCCACCGTGGCTGCACCAAAGGTACTCTTGCCTGCATGCAATCGGATGCCAGCGTCCCCCAAGGTGCGCAATACGTCCTCAATGCCTATTCTAAAAATATTACGGTGGGTATACCCACCGTAACGCCAAACTTTGCAAGCTCGTACCGACCGCACAAGTAGGTTGCGGGGGTTAAACATATGAATTTTCTGTGACCCAAGAGGTTGATTAAAGGACGGAAAACTTAATTTACACGACTCCGATAAGTTTTGGGCACATTACACAACCTTGAAGTTGGGGAAATAACGGTGGGTAGAAAACTTCGCTTACGGTGGGTATACCCATTCAACTCTATTTGCAAACTTCTGCAGCTTGGTATAACATCAATATACTTAATTTTTCGATATGTACTTTGATTTTGGTATATAACCGACGTACTTTTTGGTACAATATGTGCTGCCACCTCGCAGACCTCCGACACTTGCACATTCAAAATCAGGTACTATGCACACCAAATATACTATATACACAGTGCATCCCGATGATATTAGGGTTTGGGTATTTGGGTTCGTCTGGCCCGTTATCAAGTCATTTCTGGCGCATGTGGAGGCTCCATAGAGATTCACGGGAGTGTCTAGAACAAGTTGATCACTGGTGACATGCCGTGATTCGCAGCCAATCATCGGTAATTATTGATACCCTTCGGGTGGGTATACCCACCGTAAGCACCTCTTACGGTGGGTATACCCACCCTTCGTAGAATAGGCATCAACGTCCTTCAGATGCTGCTCAGGCGTGGAATCCGTGTAGACCACTGCGTCGTCGACGTATGCCACCGTACAATGCTGCAAGTGACGTAACTCGTAGTCCATGATTCTCACAAACGCAGAAGTGGCTCCAGCTGCCCCAAAAGGTATCGAGGTGTACTGGTACAGCTGATTCTTCCACCAAAACGCCGTCTTGCTCCTGTCCTCTTCCGTGGCCATGGAAATCTGGTGGAAGGCTTTGGTGGCATCCAGCGTGGTCTTGAACTTGGCCTTCGCCACTTTCTGATAGAGCTCCTCTGGTCGATGTGGCAGCGTATTGTCTTTGAGGGAGTGCCGGTTGACACCCCTGAGGTCCGCGCAGAATCTCGTCTGGGTCCACAGGCCAGTCTCATGATCCTTCTTGCCAGCCACGACGACGTTACTCGCATGCCTGCAATGCTTGGCTGCAGGCTCTATGAAGCCATACTCCAAAAGTTCCTTGCAGTGGATATCGATGATTTCCTGCTCGCCCGGGCTGTAGTTCCTGGGTCTCTGGTAGGCGGCCTTGGATTCGTCTACGAAAGGAATGGAGAACGTGTTGTGCTCCGCCTTGCCCTTGTAGCCTGTCAGATCGTGAGGACTGTTGGCAAAAGTGGTCTTGCACCTGCGAAGAACATTTCGCATTTCCTCCCAGTGCTCCTCCTTGAAGTCAGGATGTCCTCCAAACGTGGCATTGAGCTCAGTGTCGAGCCACGCTGCCTCGTCCTTGGTCACTGTCGTGTCACCTAGAGGTTGAAGCTCGTCCAGCACGGTGTACGGCAAGACCTCATCCTGCTCCGCGACGTTGGCTTCCCAGCCCGGCTCCCATTGCCTCGAGGATTGCTGAGCCTCCCAAGAAGTGCAGGGGGACGCACCCCAGGCACTGCGCGTGCGTGGGTGACATGACATCGTACGTAGGCACACTCTCGGTCAGCTTGCCAGCGACCCACAAGATCCCGCACAAAAGCAGAAAAAATCGCAAAATTCTGTTGAAATGCACTGCGGCTGCCGGCGAGTTCGAAGCGAAGAAGCACGCCATTACTCTCCAACCCCCGTGCGCCAAGCGAGTACTCCCACCAGCGGCGGTGGAGACCACGACTGCGAGGACAAGCGCCACGTAGGCGGCCTGCGCGATGCGATGAAGTCGGAGATTGCGCCGAAGCTGCGCCCAGCGCGCCGCAAAGCGAGGCTTATCCAACCTGGCCGGCACAGTGGGCAGGCACACGCGGCCCAACAAGAAAACTTGGGACCAACGCAGGGACGGAACAGTCCATCCACGGTCACGTCGAATGTGACCTGCGTCCAGAGGGTCGTTCACGACACAGGAGGCGTGGCGCGCCACATCCTCAGCGTAAATGCTGGTGCAAACCCAAAGCCAGGCGAGGACCACGAGGAGGAGGGCGGCTGCACACTGCGACCAGCACGCCAAGGAAACGACCACCCCCCGAAGGGGCACCACCATCCAACCTCCTGCACGAACACGGTGCACGCCAGCATAGATGCCCGTGGTGCGCACGATAAGCAACCCAACGTACCAAATGCAGGCGAGAGCCCATAAGACCCAAATGTCGTAATATGCACGACGGGGATAACGTCGAGCAGACGACCACCACACTGGCAGCTGGTCCAAAAACGAGGCCACGCAGCGCCTCCACCAAACTTGAAAAGGGCACCATGTCAAGTGCCATGCCATTGCCTCCCACATCGCCCAAACGGCGACCATGGGCACGGGACCTCGTCCCAGCCACCACCAAACCACTGCACTGCCCGCAAGCGAGATACACGCCCGCAGGACACCTGGCCTCAAGTGGACTGCCTGTGCAGGCAGCCCACGGCCACAGCGTTGGTTGTGCATCAGGGCCACCCGCCCGCTGTGCCCGGGGAGCCCTGATGAAAATACGCTTGCTGTCTTTGCGCCTCACGTTGTTCGTCTGTGTAGCGCTCAAACGCCTCCGTCACCTCGCTGCATACCGAAGCAGTCGGAGAAGGAAGACGCCGCGAGTCATGGTTGGCCGGCATCCTGGACGCCCTTGACGCATGGACGACATGGGTAGCAGTCCCATGGCGGTCAACGGAAGGAGCAGACGAGCGCGCAGCACCGCCCGCGCCCGGTCGATGCTCAGACGTTCTGACAGAAGGCTGGCACTGATGACGCGCAGGGGGGTCGCGAACCTCGTCCACATTCCTCCGCCAGGCCGTATCCACGTGTTCGGGCCTTTCGGCCACTCGAGCCTGATGGGCGGGCGGCGGCGGCGGAAGACGACGCGCCTCCAAGGCCCCCAGGCCCTAGGAAAACAGAGCCCTTCCATACGTATGGACTGTCGTATGGATACCATGTGGATGCCATGTGGACAGCCGTATGGACCACAAGGCCGAAAAACTCGTAAAGTGTTAAAAAGCGTACGGACTACGTCGTTCGTGTAAATATGTCCCATGGATTGCATGTGGACAACGTCTGGAATCCATATGGACTCCATGTGGACATTGTATATCGTCCACATGGCGTCCATCCGCATGGACGGTAACGTTAGCGGAAAGACCGCATGGATACCAAGTGGAAGTCCCATGTATTTCATATGGATATCGCATGGATTACGTACGGAAACCATGTGGACTAAACACGGAAAGGACAGCAAGACGAATATTGCATACATACGGATTACGTATGTCCGGCCCGCGGAACACTACCTTCATACGGGTGAAATGGCTATCTTAAATCAATACATACAGAGGAACTACATGGTCCATCCGGATGGAGTGCGCATGTACATGTATATCATGCATGCGAAAACAGTGTGGATTATGAATATTACACGCATGGACTACGTATGTCCGCCTACTGGACCACGATTTACATACGCTTGGAAAGGCTAAGTTTTCTAATGCATACGGAGGGACTGCATAGTCCATCCGGATGGAGCACGTATGTACATGTATAGCATGCATGCAAAAACCGTATGGATTGTTAATATTACACGCATGGACCACATATGTCCAGTCACTGGACTGCGTTTTACATACGCGCGGAAAGACTAAGTCTTCTAAATACATGTGGAGGGATTATATGGTCCATCCGGATGGATTACGTATGTACATATATAACATGAATGCGAAAAT
This sequence comes from Cymbomonas tetramitiformis, assembly GCA_001247695.2. Taxonomy (NCBI): domain Eukaryota; kingdom Viridiplantae; phylum Chlorophyta; class Pyramimonadophyceae; order Pyramimonadales; family Pyramimonadaceae; genus Cymbomonas; species Cymbomonas tetramitiformis. Next base: position 10,947 of record LGRX02010492.1, on the reverse strand, counting down.
CGTGTGAACTGTCCATAATACACGGATGGACCAAGTATGTCCACCCACTGGACTCCTACTTACGTACGCACGGACGGACTAAGTATTTTAAATACACACTGAGGGACTATATAGTCCGTCCGGATGCAACCGCCATTTTTCATTTAATATGCATTGTAAACGTATATGGACTCCCTAGGTATATCCAGTGGACTACGTGGTACGTACGCGTGGAAAGTGGTTTACAAACAAGGAACTGCTGCGGGTTCCATCCGGATGGACTATGCAGTTCCTTCCAGTGGTCCATCCGGATGGACTGCATTGGTTTGTACACATAGCACCCGTGTATGCTTTACGCGAACTGCAGGAAGGACATTCAGGATGTTCAAACATGTTTTGCAAATACATAATACATATGTTTTACAACACTGTCACCTGCCCTTTTTTTTGCTGCAGGCGGGCTACCGGTAGCTTTTCGTTTTTTCGAGGCCCTTGCCGGAGATTCGGCTGCTGCCGCATTCTTTGCCGGAGAATCGGCTGTTACTACGGCTACAACCGCTTTGGCCGCTTTGGCGCCCTTAGGGTGGGCTCCCGCACTCCCATCAGATTGTGCTTCCTCCTCCTCAACGACTTCCCCATGCGGTTCACCGTCATCAACTTGTTCCGGCGGTTCGTGCAGCGATATGTTTGTCAAGTTCGAGGTCCCATCAGAGTCTTCAGCCTCCTCCGAAGGCTTTGTTGAATCATCCTGGTCGTCGGAAGTCCCCCGCGGAGCCGGATCCAGTTTCAGGTTGTCCGCCTTCTTTTTTGTCATCTTTTTGTAGTGCTTTGTGCTGTTCGCGTGTCGGAGGTTTGAAGCCAGGACCCTGGTGCGTACACGAGGGTGGTCAGTACAGTCCGTGCGTACGGTCAGCGTATGGACATACTTGTAAGATATGCAAACAAAAGTAATATGCAAACGGGTTATTTACTTACCAGCAAACAGCTTTCGATTCGCAGAGGGACGAGGGAAGATGCTCCAGCACGTCCCTCGTGACTTTGTTTTCCACGCACTCCAAGACCGCGTCTATACCCTCCTCGTGCAGAGCAATAAGCCTCTCCACGGGGTGCATATCCTTGGCCTCGCCCTCCACGACGAATGAAAGGTACACCTCCGCATACCCGTCCGGGACACGTAGCCCCGGAACGTTGACTGACTTGACTCCCCCCTGCTTCCCCATCGTTGCCACCACCCCTTGTGCCAACACGTATGACTTCATCCCTTTATCCGACACCTTGTTGGTGTGGATTGTGTCCCCAATCGGAAGGCAATCCGATTGGGGAGACGCGAAGATGTCGACCACGCTGCCGGTAATCAGTGGTCCGCTGCTGGCGGGGACAGCCTTCGGAACGACCTGCAAAATACGGACACATACATCCCCCTCGCTCCCCCACCCAACCTGTCAGCTTGTCCATACGCAGTCCGTACGGGTGCCACAGGCAGTACCCTAAAGAAGGACCCAGCAGTGGACATTTTGCAACACTTTGTTGCGTGTGTAAGACACACTTACCTTCGGCTTTTCCTCCGCTTTTACCACCACCTTTTTCTCCTGTAGGAAATTGTCCGGGACGGCGGCTCCCTGGATGTCGTAGAAGGCGTCGTGCACGGGGCCTTCAGTGGGGACTTGACCGTTCTTGCATGCCTTGGCGAAGGCGATCACCGCCTCCGTTTCCTCCGCGGTTGGCCACTCGGACCGGTGGTTGAGGCGGAATTTCTCAGCGGGCCCGTTGTACCTCACAAAGTAGCCGTCCGGGAACTCGGCATTCTGCTTGTACTTCCATCTCCCCGGACCTTCCCCCTTGTTCTTCAGGTACGACAGTCGATTGGTTATGTACGCCCGAATTAACCTGGCGGGGATGGTGGGATGCCGGGACTCGACGTGCTTAGCGACTTTTGAACACTGTGCATGTCCAACGGTCTGCGCAGTGCCGTACGCGAGGGTCCCGTTCTCCTGCCACTCCGTAATCACTGCGCGGCAATCGAACTTCATGTTGTTTAGTTCCTCCACCCCGGGATCCGGGTGCTGGCTGGGGGTAGGGGCCCGGTGGGCTGTGGGTGGGGACGATGATCGTGGGGGCGCGTTCTGCTGCTGGTATGCAGCCAGCTGCGCCTGCATTTCCGCCATTTGACGCAGCATGTCTTGCATCTGCGCGCTCCCGCCGGCCGTTTCCGCAAGGGTTCCTTGCCGTTGCCTAGTCTGCCGTTTTGACGGGCTAATAAGAGGCTTCATCTGGTGGCGAGGGGGTGCCATGATCCTTCTACTGTACGTATCGATTTGCGTGCGTTAGATAGTTTCGTTAAACTCTGTTGACTGCTGTACGGTTCTCTGATTCTGTGGTCCGCCAGTCTTCGAAACTTTAGAGTTTCCTTCCGTACGGTTGGTGGCGGCGTCCTTGGGGCGACCACTGTATGGAACATGTACGGATTGCGCGTGACAAATGGTTTCCATGGGAACTGACGACCGTTGCACTGTGTACACGCACACCTCGCTGTCATGGGACTGTCATGGGCTGCGATTTCAAATTTGCAGGTCTCAATTTCTTTTTTTCTTTTCTAGTTCGTTTCAGAGTGCTCTCGGTAGGGCATGCGGTTTTATGAATATAACTGCTGCCGTGCGGCGAGTCCCCATCATCGTGGGTGCTTGGCCGAGTGGTCAAATATTGGTAAGACGAACGCGTTTCACGTGAGGGTGAGGGGTTCGAATCCCCTTGGAGGCATGGGCATCCACGATTCCCCTTGTGTTCTAGCGATATGAGGCGATTGCCGCCACGGACGCCGCTAGTGCACAAGGGGCGTCGTGGGTGCCCACCCACGCCTTCATGCCATTTTGAGTTTCAGTAACTCATGGAGACCGTCCGATTAAGACTGGGGGGTTCATCTGGTCCGTCAATTGCACTGTCCGCTGGGAAACAATCCCACTGAGTGCCTGTTCTGGGGTAAATCGCAAGCAACGAGAGGGCGTCCATCCCCCCCTTTCAATTTCAACCTTTCAACCCACACCTTTATGCCATTTTGCGTTTTGGGTACCTGCTAAATATAGAGCAGTTCCTTCTACAGAATTAATCGCGCGTTCTATTTCAGGATATCGCATGAAAAAGGCCTGTTTTGAAGGTGTATTTTTTGTTCCCTCCCGAAGTATTCGGGGGGTTTCACAAAAGAAGACTCCGCTGAATGATATAGAGTGCCTTTGTTTTTTTTTGTTTTTTTTCCCAAAATTCGTGCATTTCTTTTCAAGGCGACATGCTCCGTGCGCAGGGCTGTCCTTCACGATGACCGTGGGGTGGACACACGGTGTCCATGGGACGTGGTAGCATGCAAACCGTGTGGACAAAAAAAAGCTTCAAAACGTAGTCCTTGTGCGATTCGTACGAAAATCCCAAGGCAATTCATATGATTATGTCCCACGTCCGACGATTTCCGCACGTGTGTCCCACAACTCGCAGTAGACCCGACCCATTTTGTTTTTTAACCTTGTCCACTGGGCTGACTACCATAAAACATCCGTAGTACGCGCGTGCGGACGTGTTTTTGAATTTTGGTCCACACGGTATCCACAAGCCATGTGGACAGAAAAAATCTTCAACAGCCTGAACAGTAGGGATCCATATGGGTACTATAGTCGCCGTCCGTATGATTATGTCCCACGTCCGATGATTTCCGCACGTATGTCCCACACCTCGCAGTAAACCCGACCCAAAAAAAAAAGTAAAAACTAGTAGTCCATAGGTACGGAAATCCTGAGGACAGACGACTAGTAGAACCCGTTTTTTTGGACATACGTAAACCCGCGGGAAATGTGGATTGTGTGATCCATGCGCAGGGACGCGTACTGTTCTGCCAAGGAGCACGACGTCCGTCCGTACGGACGGCTTGTAAAAAGCTTGATGCCTTACTGTCCCTGCAAAAATTGTAGAGGGCTGGCGTTTTACAGCAATAAGCAATCTCTGCGACATGTCCGTGCGGTGGGATATTTCGAGGCTGAAGATGAGGGCGTAGGAGGCGAAGAAGGAGGTGGAAATTCCTTTGATTCGGATGAAGAATCTGGCTTCACTGAGAATTTCGAAGAGGACGAAGCCATCACCAAAGCAGCAAGGGATGCGATCCAAAAAATCGAAGAGTGCTTTATTGACAAAGCTGCTTCCATGAGCCCCGAGGTAAGTCTCGCCCAGAACCCCGATTCCGGGGCACCATTACGGTAACAGCATGAACATGTTCAGTTGTCCGCACGGATGGAAAGTGATGTCCATGGGCGGATTATGTGATCCACCCGTGTGGACGTCTTACGGAATTGCATTTTAAGCTGTGTATGTACACTACGTATGGAATGTGTATGTACGGACATCGTACGTCAACCCAATCCGTATCGTGTACGCACGTGGTCCGTACGTACGGTATACTTAGTCCATGGGACTTATTGGTTTATCCTACAGGAATCCCTTGAAGAAATCGAGGAGAGGTCAGCCGTTGTGGCGAACAACTTCATCTTAAATCTTCTGGTCGCGCACAATGTCCACAACAGCACGCAGGCGCTCTTCGACGCAATTTTGCAAATTCTTCACTTCAGATATGTGAAGGGGCGTGAGGATGTCAACGGCATTTCGCCAATTGGAGAGGTGCCAACTTCCTACTCACAAGTTTTGCACAAGTGGAAGCAGTTTTTCAAGGGGTATAACGAAGTTGATGTGTCGCGAACTTATGCACGAAGCGTCCACACAAAGCACACTTCTCTAGCCCTACTACTAGACAGTCTTACTTATTGTCAGCGCCTCCACAACACTAGCTCGACTTTGCATATGTTTCCTTATATGACTGCACAGTTAGCTTGCTACTGTAACTATACAAAATCTCAAAAATTTTGATATCTCTTTATCTCTTCTCACAACTTATGCAAGCTCTTTTTCTCAACATGAAAAAGACTGTTAATTACAGTTCTGACGCTATCGCACAAGGACAAGTCCACAAATGTATATCTTTACAAGCAGAAGAATACTGTATCTTATGAATTATCTCATAACACTGCTGTTTTCGCGGTCTTAAGCGAGTCCTGGCTATTTTCGGAATCACTGTTACGAAGGCAAATCAAAAATGAGCGTCTGGCTCACCCTGCTACGCCGCCCTACATATTCTCGCTATCTCCAAACAAGTGTAACACCCATCCGTATTTCCGTATCTCGTCACTGTCATAACTCCTCGCGCGTATCGTACTGCGCGTGTCATACGTTCGTCACAGAGACTGCTACAGCAAGTGTCACAACCCGGCTGAGGTACACGATAAGCCGTGGTTTGTGACAGCTGTCGCGAACTTATGCACGAAGCGTCCACACAAAGCACAACCCTCTAGCCCTACTACTAGACAGTCTTACTTATTGTCAGTGCCTCCACAACACTAGCTCGACTTTGCATATGTTTCCTTATATGACTGCACAGTTAGCTTGCTACTGTAACTATACAAAATCTCAAAATTTTTGATATCTCTTTATCTCTTCTCACAACTTATGCAAGCTCTTTTTCTCAACATCCCCCATCTGTAGCTGCCACTGGTAGCACAGACATTAGACAAGAGCTTGCTCAGCATCTTCTGTCGTAACGCCATCCATTGCGAACTTGCCCATGCTGAAGGTAAACATACCCACTCCAGAAGCTTCTCCTCCTCGCAACATCCTGGCCCTTGTCAAAGGATTGCGAAACACCATGACCCACATGCATCTTCTGCCAATAGGTCCATGCTCCAAATGCCCAATCACATGTAAGCGTCCAGCGTGACACAGCTTACGAAAGTATTGTGCCCTGCTTTCTGTCATATCTGTCATGTAGTGCGATGGCACATGAATACAAGCCACCACTCGGCTGGCCAGTACTGCCAATGGCAACGCAATATCCAGCACTGCGAACCAGGGTGAGGTCACCACCGCGTCACACACCCCATACTTCTCCTTCCAGGCTCGATAATTGCCCGGTTGTAAAGCATTAAGGGCTTCGTGCCACTTCAACTGCGGGTTCCAATCATTGTTCATAACCTTCAGGTGAGGCCATTCCAGCGACATAACCTTGCCAATGACACCTGTGCCAGCCCAAGGATCCCATACCTGTGTGATCTTCTCCCAAGTCACCTCGTGCGCCAAACGTCTGACCTCCTGAGGAACTGTCATCACCAACTCTAAGCCCCAATCCAGTTGACTGGCAATCTTCACCTGAGCTCTGCTCAATTGCGTCACATCTCCTCTCTTCTGCACTTCCTCGGGGCTCATGGCCTGCACTGTGGACGTCTTGCGGAGACTTCTCGCGCGAGTGTGCTGCTCTGCACACTTCCTGCTCAAGATGGTACGATGGCCCTCATGCCAGAATCCTGGCATCACTTCTGTGATCACTCTGCTGAGCTCCTCTTGGTTTCCCCAGGCCACTCTGTCAGGAAGATCCCCCATGCTCCCTTCTTTTCTGAGCATCTGCCGCGATGTCAGCGCCTGCCATGGGTCTTCACGTCCCGGCCTCACTGCACGATGTGGACCCACGTCTGCAGGCAACAATACCACATCTGGTCCCAGCTTCTCTCTCAGCTGCAGCTCCATGGCCGCCATCTTGTCGACGATTGATGCGCTCACCTCGGCGGCAGCTGCCACCACGGTCTCACCTAAGCACTTGGGACATTGCCAATCCCCTTCAGGTACTCCATCCAGCGCTGGATTCAGACACCACGTGTGATAACCACGGTTACAGGTGTCACACAGCAACATGGCTGCCTCCCCATCTGTCCGCATGCACGCCTCACACGCGAGATGCTTGCTGGGGATGGCTGCACTGCAGTCGTACTGATCTTTCACTTGTAGGTGACATGGTGCAATATTTTGCACTGTGCTCTTCTCCCGCAGCTTCGTGCTGTCCTCCAACACTACCACTCCATCTCTTTGCACCTTGACTATCTTTAGGATGGCTGGCTTGGTGGCCACCTCCATGCCAGAGCGCGGTTGTTGTCGTATATATACGAAATCGCCTGCCTTGAACTGGTGCGACTTCGGCTCGTAACTGCCACTCCTCCTGTGCTCGTACCGTAAAGTGTCGCGGTGCTGAGCGATCTCCAGGTTGCACCCTGCATGTACCATGAGCCTCTTCACGATGGCGGCTCGCTGTAACAGATCATCAGTCAGTGTCTTCTCCTCCTGCTTCCCAAAGTCCAACTCGGGTCGAGCACGAAGATCCGGTGGCACCGTGGCTTCCTGAGCGAACAGCAAGGTGAATGGCGCCACTCCAGTAGACTGCTGCCTAGCCGCGTTGTAGCTGAGTACGAGTGACCAGAGCATCTCATCCCACTCGAAGTCCAGGCCCTTGTCGAGGGCCATCTTCTTGAAGCAAAACTTGAGGGTGCGTACCACCCGTTCAGTCAAGCCATTGCTCTCTGGGGAACTCGGTGAAGTCACTCTTCGGTCAATGAGACACTGCTTGCATAGAGCAGAGAACTCACCTTCAAACTCTCTGCCCCCATCCACCAAACATTCTGCAGGCGCCCCAAACACGGATAGAACATGATAGCGAAATGCGCTGGCGATGGTGGCGGCCTCCTTATCGGGGATTGGAACACACACGACGAATCGCGTGTAGTGCTCAATCATGACCAAGACGCGTTGGTTCCCAGCCTTCGTGATGCGTTTCGTAGGCCAAGCTAAATCCAGGGACCAGCGGTACATGAAGGACTTGATTTCCAGCGGCGTGAGATTTGCCTCCTCCCGTGCATAGTGCGTCGTCACCCTCTGGCAAGTCTGGCACTGAGTGACCACTGCTTGCACATCCTGTTTCATGCCTGCCCAGTAATGGCGTTGCCACAACAGGTTCAGTGTCCGCTTGATGCCCCAATGGCCGGTCCTCTCATGGTGCTCACGCACCAACTGAATCCTGTCACAGGGCTTGGGCACCAGCAGCTCCTTACCACTGACGGTGACCATGTATAACTCGCCCATGAGCTCGTCCCAACGGTGACGCGCTGCTCTCTTCCTTACCCTGTGATATTCCTCCTTGGGCACCTCCACTCTTCCTCCTGTCTTGACCCACGCGAGGCATAGCTCGTCCTCGTGTATATCGGGGTATCTTTCTCGGAGTGACTCCTGGTTGGTTACGCTGGCTAGCATGGCAACCATTCTCGTAGTGTCAGGCAGCTTAGGCAGCCTCATCTCTTTCTCCTTTGTCACTGGTGCCCATTCTGGGGCTGAGCTCGTCTCTGCTGGCTTGCCTCCAGGTCTTGAAAAGGCCTGCCGGTGACGTGCCTCATAGCCCGCGAGCTTCATGGAGGCCATCTTCCACTGTCTGCGACGTGGAACAGCGTCGGCGGTGCCTAGCCCCTGTGTACCTTTCTGCCCTTGGCTGCACATGCGTTGCAGTCGTTCTTCCCAGTCCTGATGGCTGAGGCGTCGCGCGACTTGCTGGGTGTAGCCGCTGGAACTGGTGATCCACTCTGCTAGTTGTGCTCGCACCGGCTCAGCCGTGTCCTCGGAGGTGGCAGCCACCTTGGTGGATTTCGCGATAGGGATGGCAACTAGCGTGCCATGCTCCTCCTCCTCACTCTCCTCACTCTTCGGCAGTTTGGTCGTGCTGACCTCGGCAATCGCATACAATAGCTCCATTGCTCTTCGATCCATAGCAAGGCCAAGCACTCCTGCCAATTCTTCGTCCTTCATGCCATGCGCCGCGCGCAGCTCACCCGCGCTGTACCCCATGGCAATTGCCTTCTCGTCCAGGTTAACCTCTCTGGTTTTCCCCACTTCATCATCATCTCCTTTCCTTACCACTGTGCCTGCGCGAGGCGCGCGAAAAGCACGAGAGTTTTGCGTCGCCAAGATGGTTGGCAATACTCTCATAGGCTCCCCCACAACGTTGGCGGTGTAGTGAGGCTTCCTGTCTCCTGTGACGACCCTGCGCGGCTTCCAGCCTCGCTGCAGAATATCACGCACGTATATGTCTGGTGGACTGTCCACCCGCTCCATCACCAGATTGAACTGCTGATTTTGAAACAGATTGCTCCAATATGCTCGTAGGCGATGCGCGTATGATCCCGCGCGCGCCGCGTCAAAGGACACCGGCTGGCCCACCACGCTGTTGATGATGGGAAACACCTCCTTCCTGATCTTCGAGTTCTCCCTGTGTGACAGCGGAGAAACGTTTTCTAGCACATATGCTGGCGGTCTCTGAGGCTGCAGCTGTTGCAGCGTGGAGAGGACTCGCACTGCCTGGTAGAACAGTCTGCTGTGCCTGCCCTCCAGACCAGCCAGCTTGCCAGCTGGTGACAGGTCCTGGCATGGATATCCACACACCATGACCCACTGTTCTCCACTCAATGCCCCTGCATGTACAAGGTCAATGAGGCCGGTGTCTTCGATGTTGCTGGGCAGTTGCTCCAAGTGGGCTGCCTCGGCACGAAACAAGTCAGGATGACGGCGGCTGAGCGCCATGCACCTGGCCCTGGCTACCGTCTGGCTGAACTTCGAGATGTCCTGGTAGAGGTACTTGTTGACCTTAACCCCGCAGCGCAAGAGCATCTCTAGTCCAGCACACAGGCCCCCACACGGCTCGTAGCAGACCACGCCCTCTTCCCTGGCTTCCCGGAAGAAGCTCTTGTCAATCACTCTCGTGTCGATCTTCTTCGGCACTTTGAGCTTGCCACCCTCCATGGTCTCGTCGCCGTATATCGCCGGTGAGCCTCCGGAATGCATACCCCTGATTGGCCGGACCTGGCTGAGGGCATCCCAAGCGACTCGAGTCAACCTGCCCGAGCACCTGGCCACTTCCGGGTGGTCAGTGTCAAACATGACCCCCTTGTTACACTCCAGCTCTTCTTGGTAGTGCACATCAAACAGTCGATGGACTGCACTGGTCCCCAGCTGCTCCCTGACCATGTTCTCGCAGTAGTTGGCCACCTGAGCTTCTGGGCTTACTTCGGGGTCAAGTGGTGGCTCCCTGGTCACTTCCAAGCAAATGGCGTCTGTGAAGCAGCGCGTTGGCCTCTCGGCACGCCCCGCTTCCCTGGCTCGGTCCCCTTCACGATCCAAACGGGCACCAGTCTCGTCTGCGGTGCTGGGCAGTGGGTACCTGGATGGCACATCCGCGTTCTCATTCTTCGGACCTGGTCGGTACTGGACCGTGAACTCAAACTCCTGGAGGCTGATGGCCCAGCGTAGGTGTTGACCCTGTAGGTCCCCCTTCTCCATGAGTGTTGTGAGCGGCGAATGGTCGGTGATCAGCGTGAAGTGGATCCCGTGCAGGTACTGTCGTAATGTGCGGATGGCCCACACCACTGCCAGCATCTCACCCTGGAAGCTCGCGTACTGTCTCTCGGTCTTCGACAGCGAGCGGCTGATGACCACACAGATGTGCTCTACGCCATTCTCGTCCTTCTGACCCAGCACTGCGCCAATGCCATGGTTGCTCCAGTCCGTGTAGAGGAAGATGGGCTTGCTGTAATCAATGGGCTTCAAACATCTCCCCGAACATAGGGCGTCCTTCAATGCCTGCAATGCCTGGTCCTGATCCTTCCCCCAAGCTTCCTTGACATCCAACACTTCCTTTCTGAGCAAGTCGTTCAATGGTCGTGCCATCTCTGAGTAGTTGGGTCCCATGGGTTCCCCCACCAGACCTTTGTAATAGTTCATGAGTCCAAGGATGGAGCGTACTCCAGTTTTATCCTCGGGCTTGGGCAGCTCTTGGATGGCCTTGCACTTGATGTCCTGCGCGCCAATGGTGTTGTAGCCGATGCGGTAGCCCAAGAAGTCCACCGTGGCTGACCCGAAGGTCGACTTGCCCGAATGCAGACGTATCCCTGCATCCCCCAAAGTGCGAAGCACGGCTTCCACATCCTTGATGTGCTGCTCAGCGGTGTCTGAGTATATGCACACGTCATCGACGTACGCCACCGTGCAGTGTTGCAGGTGACGTAGCTCGTAGTCCAT